>JANHGN010004426.1:0-71104 GCA_024605025.1 Megaceryle maxima
AGAAGGAGAAAGGGAAGAAGGAGAAAGGGAAGAAGGAGAAAGGGAAGAAGGAGAAAGGGAAGAAGGAGAAAGGGAAGGGAAGGGAAGGGAAGGGAAGGGAAGGGAAGGGAAGGGAAGGGAAGGGAAGGGAGAAAGGGAAGGGAGGGAGAAAGGGAAGGGAGGGAGAAAGGGAAGGGAGGGAGAAAGGGAAGGGAGGGAGAAAGGAAAGGGAGGGAGAAAGGAAAGGAGGGAGAAAGAGAAGTCAAGTCCTCCTGGCCACTTAGAAATACTTTAGACCAAAACATAGGCAATCAAGTGTCATTGACATCACCACTTGAAGACTGGATTAATTTTTTGGTATTTTCCTTGGAACTAGAATGAAGTTGAAACTTAAATGCTCAACAGCTTTGCTCAGGAAAATAAAGGTCCGTGGGACTTAAAGCCTAATTTATTAGATTATTATTAGCATTATTTAGCATTAGACATTCAATAAAGAGTTGTAACTGAGATGCCCACTTGACCACAGACCTTTGGCTCACTCAACAGATACTGGAAAAGGTATTACAGAATTTGCAGACTCTTGCAAAAAATCTGTTTTGGAAGGCAAATGCCTCAGCCTGGCAAAAGTTTAGAAAAATAACTAGACCAGTACAAAAGGATGTTTACTGTATTATATTTCTATTTTAAATGTAAGACTTGTTTCTTTTATTAAAATAACAGTATGTATGTGCTTTATCTAGGTTATCATTTCATTAACAAACAAGTACTGTACATCCCATCCACCCAACTTTGGAAGTATCTCAACTAAAGAAAATAACAGCAGCAAAGCAACAACTCAGTTTTATTATTTGATTTTTCTAAAGTGTGTTTTTTGTGCAACTCACATGCTTTACCCATAACACCATTGGGAGCAGCCAGGTTGGGTATGAGAATCACAGAATCTGTCTCACACTTGCCTTCATCCACTTTGCTGTCTCACAGGCAATGCAAGGCTTGACACACCAAGTGAGGGTCTAATAAGCTCTAAAGGGAGTACTTCATACTTCTGAAGCTGCTATTCTGGCTTACTTTCAGCATGGCAGGTATATCAGGTTTTGCCTGCATATAGCACAAGTAAATATATATATTATATGTGTAATGAAGCTGCTGTTCATGAAGAAGTAGAGGTACTCATTCATACTGTTAAGCTTTCTCTATTGAGAAAGGTGTCACAATGCAAGTGAACAGGAGAGTACAGGGCCACTTCATATAAAGCAAGAAAATAATACACAACCTAAAGTAAAGCTCTAGCCTGAAATGCAAAAGTTGGTGTCTAAGGTGTATTACGTACATCCTACTGTATGTTATACTAACTGGAATTTTCTTCATTCGGAAGGCTCTTGCTCAGTCACATGAATATAGCTCTACATGGTATAAATCAGGTAGGATCACACTTAAGTCAGAGTAAATCCACAGAGACAATGGAGTTACACCCATCGAACTGTCAGGTGAAAGAGACATTGACAATAGGGTCAAGCCTTCTGTTTAAGTCAGTCCACCACAGAAAATCACATGCATAATAGCCCAGGGTATAGCACAGTAAAAATAAAAAAAATGTTGTGCTTTATTTTGTAGCTACCAAAACGTCCTTTTTCTCCTTTGTCTTGTACAAGTCACTGTTAGAAGTACCTCTTTGTTCAGGCCAAGAAGGCTGGCAAGAGGAAAGGGAGGTGCCTGGTCCTTGAATATGAGATGACATTAATATTACTGATAGCTTATTCTTTAAAGAGATCCATCTGTTTCTTATTTAGCATATTCAGAATGGTAGCTTGTTACATTTTTATAAGAATCTGTGTGATCCAAGAAAAGCAAAATCTCATGTAATGAAAGAAAAAGAGAGAATACTTATTAAACAATCCTATCCATGCTGTACAACATAAACATCCATCTCCAAAATGGCTTCAGCCTGTTCCATGCTCAGCTGTCAAATTTCTTTGCTTCAGGGGAAAAGGGTTAGAAGGCTACTGATTTCCTTTCAATTTTCCAAAATATGCATAAAAGTAACATCTCCTAAATCCAGAATAAATCTTCTCTTCTTGTGAGTCAGTATGAAATGCTGCCCTTCATAGTGTATTACAAACAACAGGTTCCTTCAGTCAGACTCCCAAGCTGTCCCTGCAACAACTAAAGCTGAAGGTAGGAGCTGAGGTATGATGAAATCAGGCTAGGACCAATCTGTGAAGGTAGATATCTTTGTTTGCATAACAAACAGTTTCAAATATTATTCTGAGATGAGTGTGGAAGTATAGAAGACATGCTGCCAAAGGTGGGAAAGATAAAATTGTTCCAATGTAAAGACTGGGGTTTTTTTCAGGTATTAACTATATGATTTCCTAAAAACAGAAAAGGTTTGTGTTCAGCTTGTAGTTTGTATATAAGCTTGCTGAAATGTCTGAAATAGTCAGGAACATAATTTCTCAGTGAATACAGCCCATATAAAGTTACTCAGAATCCAGTGCTTCTATTTTATCCTAAGAATTAAACATAACTATTCACTCTATTTATCAGCACCGCCCCTTCTTCTGGCCAGTACTTAAATCAACATTACAAAATGATATTTGCCTTCCTGATTTATAAAGTAATTTAATTGTATTCTCAATTTCAAGAATGAATATTATCTATTGACAACACCCATGCATACATATTTATATGATACTTCCTATACTATTTAAGTAACGTAATGACAGGATGAGGTTGCAACAACAAAACCTACTTCTGAACCAACACTGAGAATTCAAGACACATATATGATCAGAGTAAAAACTTAGTACTAAGACTACACTCCTGAGAGATTATTTGATTTTCAATGAGGTTTCTATGTACTATGATGCCTAGCACTCGTTTTATGCAGCTGTAGATTAAGGACACTGCCACAAGTCATCTGTAAACTGGCCAAGTAGATAATGCAGTTAAATGCCATTACCATTAACCTCCAAATAATTGGGTTTTTTTTAAATTGCCATATAACTGCACATAAGAAGCATTATTCTTCTTTTTACAGAAAGTACTTATGCCATAGTCATGAAGAAAGGTATTAAAATTTATGTCAAATAGAAGCAGCTGAAACTTTCTGAGTCTGCAGATGCCACAAATTCACAATCAGCAAAATCAGAAGATCATCAGGATTGAAACAAATTATTTTAGCAGCAGAACCACAAGCCAATGTGCTTCCTTTTCAGTTTCAAAATGAAAGCGCAGCTATTCACTTTCACAGTGCTCAAGAGGTGCACAAAACCCAAATCTCCTCTGTCTTCAGCTGCAAGCTGCTTGTGCCTGACAAAAAGCAGAGCACAGTAAAAAGCCTCCACTCCTGCCTTGACTCCAAGTGCAAAGGGCAGCACAAGCCCCTGTTGCTCCCTAGTCCCCTGCCAAAATCTCTTCATTGATCTTCTACAATGCACTAGTGCTTTGACAGTCCAAAAATAACACTGGTGTTATGCTTCAAATTTAGGATTTGAAAAGATACAAAATAAACTGGATAACAAAAGAACGCTACTGAGTAACACAGACAGCAAGGGATGAGTGCTCTGTTACATGAAGTCTAGTACACAAGTGGGATGTTTCTTTTTGGTAATACATTTAGCTAATGGGATATTCCGCTAGCTGCTCCTTGTGTGTTGCTGGTTTGCAATATAGGTGGGAAGGAAGTCTTGGAACAAAAAATAGAAAAGATGTCTGGTTTCCTAGTCTGGAAGAATAATGGGATGCATCTTTCAAAACAATTACTTGGAAAAAGATGCATCATGAAGCATCATCTCTCTGGGACTGAAGAGAAGTGCTGATGCTTTGCAGAAGCCCCTTCTGATTCCTCCAGCTCAGAAGAGTACTCCTAAAAACATGCAGGATACACAGACATGTTGCAATGGAGAAAATGTATTTCCCTTCAGCTGCCTGGCAATGAAGACATCTTGATCCCAGAGAAAGTGTTAATCAGTCTCTAGATGGACCTCAGGCTATTTGTTAAAATTTCAATTTGCTTTAAAAAATAAAAATGAAAATAAAGAGTAGAGAGACCTGAGAATGCAAATATATCTTAAAGTGTATCCTTAATGCCATCTGAGCTTCAGAACGGGTTGTTCTGTAACTGAATAACACACTGAAAGCCCCACTGAAGCCATACACCTCGCACAATGCCATCACCATTTTCGATGAAAAAGCTGTGAGGTACTATCTACATTAGGAAATCTCGTCTCTTGATCAACTTCCTTCTTTTTTTCATTATACTTTTAGAAGAGAGCTACACAGGTAGTCTTTGGGGGACTAAAATCAATGAGGTTCTTCAACCATATCAACCCAGAATTGTTCTTGTAGTTTCATGAAATCAAATATTAAACTTACACAACTATATTTTACTATGGCCTTCACATGACAGATAGATTAGTCACTGCTGATGCTGAAAGTGTTATAACAAATTGGGTTGTTGTGTTGGGGTTTTTTTTCAAGGATAATATATTTGAAAAGCTTAAGAGCAGTCAGAGGCCGCTCCTCTTTTTCACCATCCAGCCTTTCCAATCATCTTTTCTCAAGAGCACAGTAGCAAGAGAATGTTGAACTTATATGAATCAGCACAAGTTATAAATTTATAAAATCTCAAGGCAGAAAAGACTGCTTGCTAAAACAATCTAAATTATGTTTCTTCAGACCTTCTAGTGTTAATTAGGACATCCCAACTATGCAGTCCTAGCTACACTGCCAAATACACCTCTGTGGGTAGAAGACATACCAGCAAAGAAGTCATTTTGTCTTATGATTAATAAGACAGTTTAAGCATACTGAAGGAATACTTTTTGTGACCATTGTGGTGATTACTGATAACAGTATATGATATACATATACTCAAAGCCTTTGTAGTGTAGGCTACAGATTCTTTTATCACAGAAACTGTTCAATGGAGTTATAATATTTGAGAACTCTAGTGAAATGGCAAGGTTTTTCCTCCAAGCACAGTCACTTAATTCCTTTTTTCTGTGTAGCAAGAAAAATACATCTCGACATTGAAGAACTACTTCTTTTCACATCCAGCTGTTCAGTCAGGTACAGCTTTCCCAAACTTCCAACTGTCCTGCTAGGTTTATGTTTCTGCAGTGACCAATGCTCTGAAACATTGGAAATCTGTGAGTGAAGAGGGTCTAGTTGTTCTCTACTGTGGGACTGCTATAAGGAAAAAAGAAAAATCTTTTAAGCAGTACACCAGATCACCCTACAAGGAGGAGAAAAATAAAAATTAGCTTAGAAATATTCTACAGTAATGAGTTACCTTAAAGTTTCCTTCATGAGTTATCTTTTATTTCACTGAGTGAATATAGCTTAATTACTTTTTAATGACTAAGGTTAATGATTAAGGTTTTAATGACTGAAATACATCAGGTAGGAAAGCAGAAGCATGCATGCTTACTTTTTTTGTACACTCTTTCATGAACTGAGGTATATTGAACTCTTTGGGGGAGGGGAAGAGTCTCTTTAGTCCTCAAAAATGGATTTCCAATATTATAATTTTATGCTAGTAATATGACTTATAGTGACAGAAACATGTAAAACAGTACTACAGTCTGTAATTTTTTTTTTAAATACTTTGGAATAACGTACCCCAAATCAGGAGATGGATTCAGATTGGTGCTATGGTCATCACTACTTTTAAGGAGTTCTTTGTAATGGTATTTGTGAAATTATAGACCTATAGCTCTTAAGGCTAGAAAGGACCACATTAGAATATCTCATGTTCCCTTCTCTTTAATACAATCATATAATTTCACCCAGCTGTGTCTCTATTGTTTGCTAAAGCATACCATCCACTCTCAGTCTGCAGACTTCAGGAAATGGTAAGCTCACTGTTCCTCTTCATAATTTGTTCCAGTGGCTGAGAACTTCATTGTTAGCAACTAAGGAGTATAACACTAATCTAGGTGGCAACCAAAAAATGCTAGGAATAGCTCTAACTGTCTAAATTATAGTGGTCAAGATAATTGATATCCTCCTCACCAGGTCTGTTCATCATAAAAGAAACAGTGCTGTAATAATTCTTTAAGCAACCACTACTTTTGTGAATTTTTCACATTTGTTTCTCATCATTTGGGTTTCTAGAAACTTATAAAAATTGGAGTCAAATCCATGCTCTGGTTTGCATCTCCATAGGCCACAATGCTTTCAAACAATGACTGATACTTTCTTCTGTAGCTTTCCATGATTTCCACGAAGACTTTTTTTGTGACAGAATGGAAGCCTTCTTTGCACAATTAAATTATTCCCATATGGATTCAATGTTGAAAATTCATGAGAACTCCTGCACGTGCACAAAAAAAAAAAAAAAAAGGAATAGGAAATGTGAATACTCTTTAGGATGCCACAGAACACACTTTCAGATAAAATAATAGTTTGCATTTTTAAGACCTTTCCATCTTCAAAGCATTGGACATGCATTCATCATCAGAAAAGCTTAGTGATATTAAGTACCAAAAATGATACTAAGGTTCTATTTCTCCATCACTGTCAGATTTAGCTGCCACAGTTCAAGGGTTGTTAAACTATTATGCATGACTGACCAACTTAGCCTCTGTAGTGCACCCAACTTTGACAAGTACATCACCATCAGAATTCTTGAAAATCTCACTCCCTGGAACAGGGTTAGGACATGGAAAGAGTATGTTGCACAAAGGCTACCATATATATTAAGACCAGGTGGTCTTAATGGGTGGGCTACAACCCTCTTATCTGCCCTCCCTCTGTAAATCTGTACTTACTTTGAAGCTTCACCCTTACAAGTCCTGAGTCCTTTATTAGAAAGCTGAGGCTCAGCAGCACAGAGGATTAGCCTTTATTGTTTCATTCATGGCCAGGACTGTCTAAGGGCTCTTTTTCCTGTAAAAGTTGCTTATTGATGGCAGAAGTCCTGTGGAGGATAATTCCCAGGACACATCCATACATGGCAATGGATGACAATGCAGAGATTCCTGAATAAACCTGACAGATGAGATAGTCCCATAGCACTCTGCAGCATTATGCAGAGAAGCTGTTAATGTCCCAAAAGCAGCTAAGTCATGTTTTTATGGCCCTAGCTCTAGTTCAGAGTCACCTTGATAGAACTCTACCAGCTCAGTGCCCATCTCACCATGACTGCAGCACCTCCACAACAGTGACACATGGCTGGGAATTGCCCACTGCCATGAACTGTTACAGCAGTCAATGCTTCAGAAACGAATGCACAATAATGCTGAAAAGCAAACAAAAAAGTACTTTAAAGTTTTATGTTTATCATCTGCTACATGAGAGAGGGAAGCCTAAGTTTGACTGACTTGATGAAACTAAGCAATTCAAACATCTTCTACCTAATTTTAGGCCAAAGAAAATTGCAGCAATGCAGAAGCAACTGATAAATCAAAAGCAGAAAAATAGGAATTAAAACTCAGTTCAGGACTTTCATCTTTATTACCCTTCTTTATGTGCATATGGTAGGTGTTCAACACTTTCCAAGTCTGTATGATATTCCTTTGTGCTTCAGGAGCTGTAGGGCTGTAGTTGTCTATAAAAAGGCAACCTAACAGTTTCCTGTGACTGAGAGTTGAATGTGTTATTTGTTACCAGCTGGTTCATGCATAGATTGAGCCCAAGTCTTGGCTTTAAGTGATCAAACTTAGTTTAAACCACTTGCTCACAGGGTGAATTCATGTATAGGGAGAATTCTGACACAATATTTTATTTCTGACTTAGGGCATATGACTTTTTTTTTTTTTTTTTTTTTTTTTCCTAAACCAATATTAAAACCAGAACCTATAATATGCCAAGTGCAGACTAGATTTTTTGGAAAGCTGATACCAAACGTAGCAGTAAATGAACCCTTCTGAAAGGTTAAAGTTGCTTTCATATAAAACATTTTCTACCAGGAAATGGAAGTGGAATGTTGAACTAAGCATTTTACTTGAAAGAACTGTGCACAGACTTGCATTATCCTTTAAAATAAAAAAAGCAAAAGGTTTTATGAGCATGCATAGCTCAAGTTTCATTAAAAGGGTATTATGGTGGCAAGGTAAAAGGAATCCCAGTATTTTAGATGCTTCTGTTAGCCTAACAGCTCCCTCCCTGTGTATTAACCATTCTAGGGTGACGTTTCACAGTATGGCTAAATTCATCTAGCAGTCCTGCTCCCTCCACTTCTCCCTGCATCCTTCCTTCCCTAGCATGCAGGCCCATTCCTCCCTTTCCACTTTCTCTGATTTTCATGTGGCTCCTAGGTGAACTCAACTGGACTACTAAACCAGCAGAAAACTATTCATGTTTTTATTTGTTGAGTTAGTTTTCTACCAACTGTCAAGGTGAACTAGCTCTAGGGGTGATATAGAAACCAGAGCTGTTGCAGAAGAAACAATGTCTGAGAACAGCACTTCTAGATTTTCTTGGGAGACTTCAAACCTTTAAAGCACCCATTCTAAATAATGTAACTGCCACTTACAAATACACTTACCATGTAAGACTGGGGGCCTGTTGTGCTAACTTCTGCAAAAAACTAACAAAAGTAATCATACCAAACAGATCTACCACTTACAGAGAAACAAAGATAAATGGCAAACAGATGCACCGTAGGATGGTTGCCCATTCTCAGGAGAAGGCACTAATGCACAAGGGCAGAGACCCATGCATCTTTATATTAAGCAATCAAAGCATGTCCCTTTACTGGATACAGTCTTCTGCTTTGGTGTGGGATGGGGGGAAGCCACCTTTGTACAATTCCTTTAACTTTTGATTTCTTCATCATTTGGGGACAGGGGGAAAGCAATTCAAATGAGCTTGACCCACTGAGATATGGCTAACTTGCCAGATTCCAGTGTCTTCAAGTGTGACACAGCATTATTCTTCAGTGTTCTGTATTTAAAATCAGAAAAGATTTAATCTGGCTCTCTGCCATCCCATTTGCTTACATGTTGACACCATGTAAATAATGCATAGCTGTGTGACCATGCTTTCATGCCACATGCTGAGAGAAACAGACAATACCTGCTATTATTATTAGCCACATCTTAGACACCTCGCAAATGTGCAAAATAAACATCAGAATTAAGTCAGACGTTGTGGTCACCAGCTCAAACCTTCTTCATTAGGACTCAAAAGGAACCTGTGCAGCCACTGTGATTAAAAACAGAGATTGTTGAATTACATCTCACGTTCTTTAAAAATCACCCTTCTAAGACTGTTGATAAATAACTGACTTTGTTTACTGACACAAGAATTTCCACCATCAAGACATTTCTCTCTGCAGAGCTGACTGAAAAAGCCACCATTTTAGAATAAAGCTCAACGAGCAACAAAAACCCCATTCTAAACTACTCCCTGTTAACATTAGCCAGTCTGCTTCTACTCTTCTGATCATGTCAAAATGTAAACCTACCACTATCAACAGGGCATGCTTATTAAGCCAAAGTGATATTGTGGTTTTCACGGGGGAACACTGTACAGCAAAGATAGCACATCTGATAAATCACCTACTTCTTACATGATAGTCTTTTACCATCTAAATGTCATATAACCTCAGTCATATTGAGAGCAGACAGCAATACATGCTGCTTTTCACGGGACATTTAACAAGGTTGAAAGTTATTTTCTGTATCACTGGTCCTCAACTATCGTTACATACACCTTCCTTTACAATCTTGTGACTGCCAAGCAGAAAAAGCGGCTGATCATATTTTTACCTTTCCATGGTGTACAACAGTAGAAAACTTGCTTATCTTTATTTCGCTGAGCCTATGATGTCAGAGAAGGACCATGATACAGATTCTTCTTGTGAAGACACACAGGAGTAACTGTCAAGTCAGGAGAGACAACAAAATACAACAAATGATGAAAAACAAACACCAAGCCTTGAGAAGTGGGTATGTCTGTGCTGTTGTGGAGAACTCACCTCAGTCCTCACTCTGTGGCCATCACTAAGGAGTTGCATCTGTGTGGATATGCAGTTCCCTATTGACTTTAGATTCCCAAAGCACGAAATAAAAGAATATGTGGCTCCAAACCACTGAACTGTGCAACTAGATCATAATTTATTGGGGAAAATCAGATATACAGCTCAAAATGCCTTGCCCAAATAAATTCCTTTAGAAAATTTGCAAACTAACAAACATTAAAAAGAAATGGAAGGGTTTGTTTGTGTTTTTTTTCAGCTCCTTCAAGACAGTCAGAGCACACAGAAATTTGGTTTATTTCTGCTCAAAGATAAATACATTGGACAATATTCTGTACTTGTCCACATTGTTGAAAAGGATCAGCATTCTGAGAGGCCCAGACCAAGACCAATTCTTTCTGTTTTCTCCATTAAGAAGACCAGGAATCTTGTGGTCTGCTTTCAAAGGAATGTCTTTGTCCAGAATCTTGCCTCAGAGATTTATTTGCACTATGCTATTTAGAACAGAAAACAGCACTGGAACGACTTCCTAATTTCTTTATTAAATCTGTTCTCAATGTACTTTATTCCAAACAGCTTTATAGACACTTTCTTACATGGTGTTCTACTCTGAAGCTCTGTCATTACAGACACACACTGGTCAAACTTTCTCTTGACCAGAGCAGACTTGTAGTAACTCCAGTAAATTGAAAGGAAAAGTTTGGGAAAAAGAGGAGGTTCATTGGGAAGATAACTTACTGCTCAAGATATGATTTCTGTTCTGACAGTTACTGTGGATAATGTAGATGCCCCTCACACAGAAGTGAGAAAGTCTGTCTTGTGAAGTTTTTGTACAGTTATTGTTTTGCCTGGGGTTTGGATTTCACAAGGCTAACTAGATTGCCCTTGACTAGGAAACCCTGAGGGTAAAGCCAGATGGTGTCTGCGTGCAAGCTGGAAAGAGTGAAAACTGGGAAAGAGCAGTAGCTGAAAACTAGGGAATAAAACCCATCAAACTAGATGAATGGGTAAAATATAAAAAGTTAACAAAAAGTTATGAAGTGGCATGACAAGGGTAATGAAGTGTGCTCACCACAGGCGAAAACATGAGTATTTTGAGGGGAAAGGCAAATGGATTTGAACCTTTTCTAAAGTTCATTCAAAGCTGCTTTCAGCAAGGTTTTCTATCTCAGTCCTCAATGGAAGTCTTGTGAGAATTCTATTACCTTCAGAAAATTCCTCTAAATGCTTCTTGCTAGATATATACCTGTTTATTCAAGAATAAATTAATTATTCCAAACAAGTCCAATGCTAGACAAGTAGCAAGTAAAAATAGCACAATTTGCACATTCTTACTAAGAGCTTGCTCAGCAGTCAGCAACACTGTCTGAATGGTTATCTGTAAAAGCTCCCATTATGCAGTAACCTGATTTGATTCCTCTACCAAAATGTCCTATTTAAGTAACTTAAAATATACAGGTAAATCTCATGTTCTGTGCAGCTGAAAGTGCATCAACACTGAAAGAGCAAAAGCTGTGCAAATGTGAGCTCCTCATAGCAGTAATGATTCTCTTTGAGAGGAAATGGTGCGCTCTTCCTGTCATCATGGTTTCTCTCTCAGAGGGGGAAAGAACAAGAGAGAGACTCTGCCACATTCAAAGGCAAAATCTTCTGATGGTGAGGCTTTCTTGCAATTTAACTGTTGTCCATATTTACAAACTTGAGCACATGTGGTTTCACACAACATTCAGAAGAGAAGATAGAGGCAAGAGCAGCACATGCACGCCCTGTTTCCTGTGGCGGTTGAGAAGGGTGTGCTGGATGCCAAGTCAGGCTAGTGAGACAGCAGTGAGAGCTGTGGCACACAGCCAGTGACACCTTCAGAGTTGTGGCAAGAAGCTGGATGTGAGGCACAGGATGCACATATCTACATCAGGCAAACCAGTGGCAGCTAATTTCCTTGCTTATAAATTATGTGATTTAGAGACCAGTTTCAAGGGAGACACAAACGAGCATTTTTTAAACACACATGCTATTATTGCCCCGTCTGTACAGCATTTTGAACATTTTCTGTGATAAACAGTGCTACTATTTTTTTTAATTATTATTATTTTCTACTATCAGCATCTTAGTTTTCACATCTAAGAAGCATACACAGTTCCATGTAGAGGTGTAATCTCTGTTTGTTTACATCTCCAGTGTTATACCCTTTCTTATCTGTTCATTTTGGCTAATGTGGCTTGATGATTTCACTCTGTGTTTTCCCTTTTCAATTGTATACATCAGATAGTAGATATTCATATTTCCCTTCCATCACGTGAAGCATTATCATAATGCAGAGTGACAATGTGGCAGACTTCTGCAAAAAAATTAGCCTTAATCTTCTCTACAGCATTTCTTAGAAACTAGCACTAATTTTTACAGTATAAATTAGGGAATGCAAGACATGGATGATATTCTACTTGCAAATACTAAATTCCATGTGTTACATTTCATCAGAAAATCAGTACTCAATCTGAAGATTCATTTGTTATTTAAGACTAATTTCTGAAACAGCCTCTTTAAGACTATTATCTGCTTCATCTCTTTGCTAGCCTGCTATCTCTGATATAACTGATGCTTTGGAAGACAGAACCATGAAGGAAGTCTACACTTGCAGCAGTGCACTTGAAAGACAAAAATTGTCATCCATCTTCTTTTTTACAGTATACGCTGGTATAAACAATGGGGTAATCAGACGCTTACTGAGGCTGAATTGAAAAGTGGTGAATCAGAGTTCAACTGAAAATTTGTTGAGGGTGCTAGGTAATTTTAAACACTTTCAATGTTCCTGATAATTTTATACTTAGCTTTTTGTAAAAAGTTTGGCTACCTTAACTACACTTAGTTCAGCTCAAGGTGAGTGCTTTCAAACTCCTCAAAATTGCAATCACAGAATGGTAGGGATTGGAAGGGACCTCTAGAGATCATCTAGTCCAACCCCCCTGCCAAAGCAGAAAAAGTTGCACAGGATCACAATAAGGTGAGTTTTGAATATCTACAGAGAAGGAGACTCCACAACCTCTGTGGGCAGCCCATTCTAGTGTTCCATCACCCTCACAAGAAAGAAGTTTTTACTCATGTTCAGGTGGAACTTCCCTCATTCCAGTTTGTGCCCATTGCCCCTTGTCCTATTACTGGGCACCACTGAAAAGAGACTGGCCCCTTCTACTTGAAACTCACCCTTCAGATATTTGTAAACACTAATAAGACCCCCTCTCTGTTTTCTCTTTTCCAGGCTAAACAGCCTCAGGTCTCTCAGCCTTTCTTCATAAAAGAGACATTCCAGTCCCTTAATCACCCTCATAGCTCTCCGTTGGACTCTTTCTAGTATATCCCTGTCCCTCTTGAACTGAGGAGACCAGAACTGGATACAGTACCCCAGATGTGGCACCACTGGGCCAGAGGGGGAGTAGAACCTCCCTCCACCTTCTGACCACACTCTTGTTAATGCATCCCAAGATACCACTGGCCTTCTTGGCCAGGAAGACACATTTGTGGCTTGTGATTAATTTGTTATGCACCAGGACTCCCAGGTCCTTCTCCACAGAGCTGCTTTCTAGCAGGTCAGTCCCTAACCAGTACTGGTGAATAGGGTTATTCCTCCCTAGGTGCAGGACCCTACAATTGCCCTTGTTAAACTTCATTAAGTTCCTCTCCAAAATGTCCAGGACTCACTGAATGGCAGCACAGCCTCCTGGTGTGTCAGCCACTCCTCACAGTTTTGTATCATCAGCAAACTTGCTGAGGGTACATCCTATCCCATCTTCCAGGTCACTGATGAATATGTGGAACAAAACTGGACTCAGTACTGATACATGGGGAACACCACTATCTATATTGTACTCTGTCATTCAGCCAGTTCTAAATCCACCTCCCTGTCCACTCATCTAACCCACACTTCTCAAGCTTACCTATAGGGATGTTATGGGAAAGTGTCCAAAAGCCTTCCTGAAGGCAGGCAGACAACATTTACAACTCCCCCTCACCTACCCAGCCATGATTTCCCCTTGGTGGATCCATGCTGACCACTCCCAATATCCTATTACTGTCCCATACTTTTTCCATGGATAAAGATGAGGCTGCCTGGCCCATGGGCAATAACTGTCAACAGGCAACTAACTTGAACGTTAAGAGCCTAGATACCCTTAAAAGTCTGAACCCCGGTTCTTGATGACCAGTAATCTTAACCTGCCAGCTCAATTTAGTCTTGAGCACTGTACTATATGAATGTTACTTACCCACTAGAACTAGGTCATTACCAACCATCTGAACAGTAACTCAGAAGAAATGAATAAGAAAAATCCTTCTTGGCTTGTATTTGAAGTCATGACATAGAGATAAAAAGCTAACAATATCATTACAACCATACTAACTCTCCAGTCTTACCATCCCTCATATGTATAATTAAGCAAGCAAAAAATAAATGTCTTGGTGATGGTCTTTCCTCAAGCTTGGTATAAGTGATCTGACAATGTCCAGAAAATTGCTATGAAAAGATATCATGAAACAATTCTTCATTCTAAGAACCATTTTTTTTTTTAATTCTAAATAGTTTGGGTTTGGTTTTTTTTATTTTAATTTCAAGAAAGTATAACATCATCTAATATTTGATCAATGTGTCTGAAACTACATCAAAGCCTACACACTCCAGTTACAATAAATAAATCTTTTTTTAGAAGATAGTAGTAAAAATTTTTTTAAAAGACAGAATAATTTGTCTTGTTAAGATAATACCTGTGAAAGACCCTAGCAAGCCAAAGTGCTTTCCTTTTCCATTTCAACTAAATTACACACTCTTTGGGGTAGAAATTTGGCAGGAAGCTCTATTAGATTATCCCTACACTGTGGCTGGACTGATTTCTTTATCCTTTTTTGATAGATGGACATTTAGCCAAGCCCTGAATTTCTTCATTGGTGCTGATTCCAAAGCTTTATTTGGCAGATGGTTTCTTTGGCTATGAGACTTATGTTTATAAACTTTTCCCTAATACATAATCCTAATTTTCCCCTCACAATGCTTAAAGCCACTTTTTCTTTCTTTTTTTTTTTTTTTTTATAATAATCAAATATTGTCTCTTTCTCATCTCCTTTCTATTATGGAAAATAAAAGGTCACCTTAAACTTCCTGGAATTAACATGATTAATTCTCTCAATTTAACATCATACTGTGGGTCTTACTTTGCAAGCCTTCCATAGCTTTCCTTCATAGCTCAAGATTCAGCCAACTTTTTTAAACAAAATATCTAAAACCAGTTACTGTACTTCAGCACATGACCGTAAATGACCATAAACAGAACTAGAGTTTTCCCCTCTCATTATGTATATTTCCATAGATTATGCTGTATATATATACATATATATATATATATATGATTATCTGGAGCTTTCATCAGGCCAGAAAATGTAAGAGTTTGTAGAGCTGAAAAATATCAGTGCTGAAAAAAGAATGATGCTGATCATTGAGACAACAGTTGGAGACACTAATTCTAATCAGCAAAGAATTGAAATAGTAGATCAGTATCAGTATTAATCACACTGAACTGGGAGGCTAGTGTCTCTAGAACCAGTACAAGACAGTTAAGCAGGGTCAGGAAAGGAGAGATTTATTTAAGAGGTAGTAAAGACAATGTCAGACAAGAAGTGTGAATTAGCACTTTGAAAAGCTGCTGAAAAGGAAACACTTGTAGGTGTTGAAGAAGGGCCTAAAACCAGGTAAAGAGTTTTGAGGAGCTGTTTGTATGTTAGAAATTTAGTATCAAGCTGCATCACTAAAGAAGAATTCATGGTGAAGACCCTTGGTAGGAAGGAGGCTGAACTGCATCCTGAATGCAGAGAAAGGTGAAGTAAGCCAAGTCATATCATTCTTCCAAACAATTCCTACCTACTACCAGTTTCTTGCTCAGTACATCAGAGTTTTGTTCCCTCTCAAGGTGTCCGAGCATGGTCCTTGGTGCAGTATAGTACATCTTTTCTGGATAATTTCCATTAGGTGTATTAGAACACAGAAGTTCTTTGGTGGACCTACCCTGGATTGGATTTTCACAAAATCATCATTAAATCAAAAGTAGGAAGTATCTGATAGCTTCTGGCAATTCCACTAAACACCTATTTGACCTAAGAGTCTTTGAACAGCTGACTGCAAGAGCCCCAACTGGTCATTGCAGCTTCATGCATCAGACAACCGGATGTGTGAACACACACAGAAAGACAGATCATGATGGTATGACTCTGAGAGTCTTTTCTATTAACAGGATGAGCTCTCGGTTCAGACTGTTTGCTCAAGCATCCGGATACATCTCATTCTCATCAAATATGCTCACATGACTAACAGGAGCTGTACCAGAGTGTGTCCCATGCAGTCATTAATCTAATTTACCAAGGCATTCTCACACTACTGCCCCGGTATGCATCTTTCTAGTTGCCATGTAATTGTTTACATTTTGTCAGTAGTTACACACTACCAAACGTGCCAAGTTCATTCAAAGATTTTTGACTATTTCTCTAGTTTGGTTCCAACCATGAAAAGTAACTCAGCCAATTCTAATTATAAAAGAACTGCTTCATCTGGGCATTCATTACTTGTAGTGACAAATAAATTGTTTTAGAGTAGCAGTGTGGTGGTCACTGAATGGAAAACTCACAACAGCCTTAGACCTGACCTTGTTTGCCAGGTAGCTTTTAGCCACTATAGCGTTTCCTCCGAGCTGTGAACCCTTTAAACCCTGCATGTGCACCTGAATCAATGTGTTCAAAGAACACTTATTTTTGCGTCTCATTGACCTCTATCATCAAGCTGAGGATTACCAAGTTGTTCTTTTCACTACAGGACTGTTGCGTTTAGAACATGGGAAACACAGTTACTTTTTTAAATTATGGAAGTCTGAGTAATTCTGTAAGGCCATGAAGACCAAATTCTGCATACACATTTATTCCAACACCTTATATCATTTTAACTTTTGAACTTCTAATGTTGTCCTCACCTGAGTTAGAACAGAACTGATTCTGTTCAGCGATTTTAGTTTTCAGCTCAGCTCAGGCTCTTCAACCTAACTGCACTTCCTGAAGTTTAAGGGTATGTTTTTGCAGACAGTGTCTGCTTCTAGCAGTGATAACATTCAATGTTTAGAGTTAGTACCAAGGATTGGTGTGCAGACCAAGGTAACTGCTAAATCTTGTGAACCACTTTGGGGATGCAGCAAGTAAAAGGCTGCACCTGCAGGGAGAAGCAGCCAGGGCAGGTGACCCCAAACTGACCAGTGAGGTATTCCATACCATATACATCATATTCAGTATAAAGCTGAGGGATCACAAGGGTCAATCTCTCTTCTTCAGGAGTTTTCTTGAAGAGTATAACATTTTGTTAAGCTTCCATCTGTCTGCTCAATAATCTGCTCCTAAGCATTGCTACTGTATTTGGCATTTGGCAGAATTGCTTCCAGGTTGAAGAGCCACTAGATTCAATGTGATATTTAGAAAAGTTCTGCCTTTCTGGAAGATCTACCTTTGCATTTAGCTTTGCACCCTTCACTGGCTTGCTGTAGGATGCCACATACCCAGTTAGTTCACTATCTGAAGCCTGCAGCTGCCATCTTTGACAGTAGACACACAAACCTGCTCTCTGGTGGAACCATTCTTATTGATGTACAGTCTAGAGGAACGTCACTTTGAAATCATTACTACATCAAATGTCCATTAGGACAGCTAGCAAGGCAGCAGGAGACCTCATGCTCTTGGTCTGCTGCTGATGCTTGTTATTATTCAGGTCCTATCTGCTTTAGACAGCACCAGAACATCAAAGCACAGGCCAGAGCAAGCTCACTGGAGTTTAGTGAAAAGTTGAGCACAATGTCCTTGAGGAAGTCACTGGGGACTATTTGCATAGCTGTGGCCAACCCTCTGGCCATATGAGCTACCTATCTGAGCCTTCCAAAGCAACAAGGTATATACTACACACATTAGGAAGTGAACAGATATATAGGAGATCCAGGAAAAATTAGAAGGAGGAGGTATCAGTTCAGCACTGGTCCATGGACAGATATGTAGATGCCAAATATGTGAGGTCCTGGGACAATGTGTCAGTATAAATTTCATCAGCAGATGTGGGTACTAGTACATTTGCTTACCGACCAGAACACCTTGCTGGGAGGCTTACAATGCTCTTGAGCTGGAATAACCAATAATCTGGTCCTACTGAGTCACCTACAGTCTATGGTCTGGTATCTGCACAGCACATCCTCCTACCTCCATATACCATTTAAGGGCTGTGAGGGTTTTGAAGCTAGAATCCCTGAGCAAACAAAGGGAATACTGTCACTGTTTTTGAAGGTTCAGGGACACTGGACCTTACCACCTCCAGATCAAACCAGTTAAATATGGTGACATTTCAGGCATAAGCTGCTTTTTTGATTAGGCTTTGAGAATGATGGAAGGTATATTTTTAGGTGGATAAAAGGAGATGAATCAGGCCAACTAAATCAATTGCCTGAATACTTCCTAGTACAGCCCAGAAGAATCAAGTTCTAATCTGAATGAAGTACCAGAGAGACAGAAACCATGTTACTATGAATACCTACATAAAATAATTAATTTAAATAAAAACAATTGCTGACAACAATACTTTAAATATACAAAGCCCTTTATCATTTTAACAGAATATAGTCTAAATCTAACTCTGACCATTTAGGTCTATGGTAAAACTTCCACTGACAACTGCAGAAACGAGCTGAGGCTTCACAGAAACCTTTTTTCAAGAATTTCTAGACTTTCACTTCACTGCTTTAAAGCATTTTGCAAACACATATACCTCAGAGGTTTTATACAGCTGGTAAGCTGAAACATATGAGGAAGAAATAATTTGTTTTAAGCCACAGAAGACATCTGTATCAGAGCTAGAAATTGAACTCAGAACTGTTGTTATCCCATTCTTCTCTGTGGCTTGGGAAAATCTTCTCATTGAGCTTTCAAGTTCACAGGGCAGAAATTATACTATCAGCGAGTTAAAGCCATTTGAGTTGTTTTTGAAGAAAAGTGGCCATGACAATACTTGTACCTCTACAGCTTTCATTTCCTTATTACAAAATACAGAAGATAATTCTTTAAAGCATCCATTCCAACTTAGATGGAGTTTAAGTGCTTAATGCATTTTTAAGTAGAGAACATAGGAATTATAAACAACCTAACGTGTTACATCAGATCCTCAAATATTTAAGGAAAATTTTAAAAATCAAAAAACGTGACATGAGCATACAGAAAACATTCCAAGTTTTCTTACTATTTCATATTACAGAAATCAGGAAGACAAACAGATTCTTCTCCATGAAATGCTTAACATTCTCTCTGAAAAAAAAAAAAAAAAAAAAAAAAAGCATGTATAACTAAAAAACTGATTTTCAGCATGTGACTACTGACAAATGTAAGTTATTGGGGAAAATGAAGAAATGGTGTAGAAAATAATTTTATTAAAAAAGAAAAAAAAAAAAAAAAAGAAGAAAAATGTAAATTGGACCATGACAAAACAGTATCAAGGCAGATTTCAGGAAATATATTTTCTTTTCCAGTGTTGTGCTCCAAGATATTTTTAAATCACAGATATTGAAAACAGATTCCCATACAATTCCTCATCAGTTACAGTAGCCACTGGAGTTAGTGGTTCCTCACATGTGGCAAAAATTATAACATTTCTAGCTCAAGCCATGTCATGCTGGTATTTTACCAGCATTCCTCATCCTATTGTTACAATTCTACTAGTTTCACAGCATTTCCTTCTTTCTGAATGTAAGAACATAGAATCTCCCTTTCTAATATTAACAACAAGCAGTATAATCGTAATAATTATGCTTCTTTTCATCCCACTATCTCAAGAACATTTGATCTTTATCCCTGATTTTGTAGATGGAGAAACAGAATCATGTGGTGACTCTCTGGAATCAGCCAGCAGTAAGCTCATTGTAGGGCCTAGAGTGGAAAAATCATTTCACAAGCTTTATAAAGCCTATCTGGTCTCATACACAAAAGGTTTATGCTTCTATTCAGCTCTCCTTAGTCTGCACCACAGTAAAGCTGCTTGCCTGCATCTCCATGGCAGCACAACTTCCTCACTCGAGTTGGGATCCCAACCTGCCAGACACAGCTAGTACACAGTTCTGTAATCTCCTTAGAGGCAACAGCCTCTGGGCTGGATCCCTGAACAGGGGTGACTGTCCCCCACAAAGGCCAGGGAGAGGGATGCTCCACTGGAAAGCTGACACCTTAATCCTTCCACTGCCACTTGAGATTGTGCCTCTGGAGAGAAAGAGGCACAGCAAGGTACTACTTGATGTAGATGCTCCTGTACACAAGCTATGACCTACCATGTCTGACACATGGCACATGCCAGCCCCTTCCCCTGTCATTTACATCAGATTCAGATGTTAGGAATCCACATACATTGGTACAGCACATTAGGTCTTATAAAAAAACCCTACAAAAGTATTATTCATCTCTGAGAAAAATTATTTAGTGAAACATACTGTTTGGACAAAAAGGATTGAAATAAATCAATTAAAAAAAGCCTATTTCATAAACAACTTGTATCCAATATTCATTATTTTATAACCCATTGAACACTTCATTTAACAATGAAGTAACTAGAAAATTCTGAGATAAAAGCTGTAAAGAGGTTTGAACTATTCATTGAAGGTGAGAGAAAGATTCTGAAAGACATCTAGGAATGCGTGCTTGAAAGCTATATCAACACTTTTAAGATAACTCTTAGATAGCTACTATAATTATATCTTAAAGTTCAAAACAAGAGTAGCTGTCATTAATGCAGAATATTTCAAAAGAAGCTGAAAAATCCTGAAGATGTGCCATTTGCAACACTGGAAGGGTTTTCCGTTCTCCATCATCAATGCTAAGAGTATAAAGTGGCAAATTACACATTTCTCTAAAAATTCAGTTTGAGTATGACCAAGCATGATTATAAAACTGGACGGGAAGGATGGTGAAGGTTAGAGATATGAAACTGGAAAAGCTAATGCTCCAAAATCAACATACTGTTTTTGCACACACAATATAAATAAATAAATAAATAAAAGACAATTTGAGCTAATTTTTCAATTTCTAGTTAATCTGAACCTAGCACTTTTCCTTACATTCCCTAAGGTTAGAGTTGAGAAAAAAACAAACCACCACCTGACGAACAGTAGAGAAAAGCTTCAGTTCCAGGACACACAGGGATGGTTATCTGTCTCCTGCATAACATACCATACAGCAGTAGAGAGGGAAGTACTGCTGATTTATCTGATACAAATGCTGCAGGCAAGTTAAACATTTTGCAATAACCTTCTTACCTCACAGTTACAGTTATTAATGCACTTCAGATGCAGATTTTACTTTTCTTAGCCCAGAACAGGAGTTCCTTTAGTGCAGCTCCATACCTGGACTGAAAATTGTCAGTCTGATTTATATTAAAAATATATTCTAAAATTGAAATACTAGATTTAAAATTAAATATTTGATTAAGATGATCTGATATTTGCCAAACTTCACCACCACAGTCACAAATACAATTGCCTTTCCTTTTCATGTATTATCTAGGAAATTTACAGAAATTAAGCTAACCATAAACTAATGGTGCTCATTGTCCATGCAAAAACATGGATGTCCAAGTTCAGAACATTTTCTTGAGAGGACATCAGCAGTGTATTTAGCACCAGGATGGAAATAGGGGAAGTTAGATTAGGAGACTCATATTACACATTGCAGATCTCATATTCCCACCCTTGTGATGCTCCTGGATTTATGACCTGTTCATTTTGTGGTTTCTTTTGAAGCATTTTGACAGCCAATTCCTCCTCTGCCCAAAGCTCAATATGATAAACTAGATGCACAGAGGAAGCCTTCCCCAGAAAATGACACTATTTTTCCAAAAGAAAGTGGTGAGGGTTTTGTTTGTTTGAAGTCACAACAAGCAGACAAAGCAGCAAATGAAAGGCAAATTAACTGTACATACAATAAACGTGATCATTTCTGATGCATTTAATCAACTTAATTGTAATACAGAGTTCTTCTGTATGAGAGCAGGTGAGGCCTTAGACACATACAGAGTTAAATATAGAGACGTATTTGAGATACTAAAAGCTGAGATATTGCTGCTGACCACAAAGAGCAAATTACAATTAAGTACGCATCTTTCTGGGAAGTTTGCCAAGGAAAAACCAGAGAGAGGCAGTCAACACTGCTGCTTTGCCTATGCTAGGGAAAAAATAGAGATCTAGTTGCTGTAGTCCTTACTAACAGAACTGTACTCAGAGTACAAAGCAAATCAGTACTAACGAGACAAATCAGAAAACCAGCTCTGAGAAGGAGTTCAAAGCACAAAAGCAGAAATGCTTCAGCACTGTCTGCATTATCAGCTTAGCACTGGGGCAACTGCACCACTGCTGACTGTTTCTCTATCACGGTGTCATTTTTGGTACAAAAACAGCCTCACAGAAAAAGACAAAAAAGCAGGGAAAAAACTTAAAAAAAAACTTCACATGCAGAGGTACAGCAGGGGAAAATAGGAATATTGTAGAAACAAAACCAAACAAACAAAAAAACAAAAACAAAAAACACACACACAAAAAACAACAAAAACAAACAAAAACAAACAAACAAACAAACAAACAAACAAAAACAAAAAAAAACAAACAAACAAAAAAAAGGTTTGAGCAGCACTTTTGCCTTTGTTAAGAGGGCACCAGGAAGAAACGAAACCATGGAGGTACAGCAGTAACAGCAGAATACAATTGAGAATATTTATACAGAGCTGAATTTCTTCAGCAGGAAAAGGAAAGGTAACAACACTGGCCCCAGTGTAGCCCATAATGAGAAAAAGATGAAAAGGATCCCAGCCTAACAGTCCCTCTATCAGACACAAAATTGAGATTTATTCCACTAGGGGACACAAATTGAGAGGAAGGACAATGGTAAAGCCTAATAGGAGCTGAAAAATGTCACGTACTTTGTTATTTCAGTCCTTTATTGCTTCCTTACAGAGAAACTGTCTGATCCATCAAAAAACAGACTATTCTGACTTTTCAAGATATCTTTAGAAGTTTTCTACCAGTCTTTGTGGATAATACACAGTAATAATACTTCTATACTTGAGATTCAGCGAAGTGCCTGTCACCTCCAGCCTAAATATGGTCAGAAGCATTGCAGTATTTCTGCCATTCTAACTATGGCAGCATCTAGACAGAGGGAGCCTCCTCAGCACCAATCTCTTGTGTACCCTGACAAGCAACTTATCTCTGCAAATGCTTTCCTGGATGGCTAGTTTTGTTCTGGGTTCAATGTTACCTCCAATTGGTCCTCCCTAAAATTCTGATAATTACAAGACCACCCTTCTGTAATTTATTACACCATAAATTGGACTCTCCTTTACAAAATTCTTAAGTATGTCTTTATGTCTACCACTGGATCAAAGAGCCTTTGCTTTTTTCCTGAGTGAGAAAAATCATTTTTGTTGTAAAAAGAAAATATGGGGAGTTTGAGCTTGCATGATTTCCTGAGATGATCAGTAAGCAAAGAGCATTTATACTACAGCCTTTCACAGGGCTGGGCATCCAGGCTGTACCCAACCATGTCTAATCCAGAAAAAAAAAAAAATCACAAGGGAAAAAACAATATAGATGCAAAAGCCCAATTTCAAATATATTTCTATATAAGTTAATAGTTCTCTCCTTTGTCCTTGAGGTAATGAGTTGGACCTATTGGCCTTCTCTTGGGAGCTTTCCTTTCCTGTTCCACCATCTACCAAATTGCTGGTGGTGGCACTTCACAGGGGCCTCTGGTGCAAAGAAAGCAATGTCACAGGCATGCTACAGAAGCCAAACTCATTCATTCATTAGTCCAGTGTCTGCTTTCAACGCAGATACTGTTTGGTAATGGAAGAAAAAAAAAAAAAAGGGAACTAGAATTTACTTACCAAGATAAACTAATGCTTCCATGTGTTTTCTATAAACTCCCAATCCAACAACAACATTCAAGGGTTTAATTGCACAAAAGGCAACATCACCAACCTCTCACTCTTTATGACCTGTATTAACACTGAGTCTCAAATCACCTGCAAAAACAATACCACAGTGAAAAAGTAATCAGCCTTGACCTTAGTCCACATTTGTCTGCATGGTATTATCACAGAGTTCAGAAATTTGAACCATCTCATAAATAAAGAAGGCATTAAAACCATTTTGAAGCACCCAAAGTACACGAGGAAGCATGTCTTCTCTGCTTTCTGGCAGTAACCTTTTCCCTGAATCCTTTGCCAGTCTGACCATGCACAAGGCTGCAGGACTAGAGCAGACACTGGTTAAAATATGCACAGGCACATGTGTATGTGCACGCATTTATATATATACACACACATTTCTGAGTATATGCTAAGGAAAGAAAGGATGTAGGGAAGACAAAGTTTTTATGCAGGGCAAGCATAAGGAAGTCAAGGACAACTGCTCTTGGTAAACTGATCTGAGATTAAGAAAAAAAGGAAATGGTCCCCTTTGATGAAGTTGTTTAGAATAGGTACAGTAGTATTGTGCAGGAACAGGAACTTGATAAAAACACTCTGATGTGGCATTTACCCTAAAACATGAGTAAGTGAAAATAAATACACATCCACAAGAACTTAGGCTATTCTGGTGTGGTTTAAATCACTTTAGAACATCACAAGAAGATCTGAGATGTGCTGGAAATTAGGCTTTAGCAACTATTTAGGATTGCTGTCACCAGTTACTGGACATATGTGTCTTTTAGGTAGTCATGTATAATGTGTGAGGCAGCATTTTTGGGCAACAAAGTTCTGCATTAGGAAGCAGTTATTTAAGGAAAATTAGTGCCCTGAGCCAGAACCTATATCACACATTCTTTTTTTTTTTTGGGTTCATCTCTTTTGCTTATTAAGGCTGTTTGCATGGATTGCTACTGTCCTAAAGTCACACAAACTGAAGTCCTCTTGTTCTCACTCATTCAGGCTACTTCTTTCCAGTCCAGTACAGCTGTCAGTCAGGGTGTGATCTCTTTGAGAGCAACAAATGAGCCAGATGCATAGTTCAATGGCCAGACACTTCAAGTCATAACAAGCTAGTGAAGCGAGTTAATTTTGCTTGCAAAAGAATTAGCCTTTATTAGTCACTAACACCGCTTTTTGCCCTGCGTAGCCCTTTAACCAGCTGCAGCTCCATTGACATCACATTTTGGAAAGATTACTAGTGGCATGCCTGGTTATGGAAAGCTTAGAGGGCTTCCTAGAGCGGTTACCACTTATTAGGACAACAGAAGAATAAACTTCTATTACCACACTGTAGGCATTCATGGGATAAATCTTGGCATTCAGACCACAAATTCTGCAAGGTATTTTTCCCTGTGTCTAATTTTTATCATATGATTACCACATATTATAGATATGTAGTATAAGGCATGTATATTAGTAACATAATGAATGGAGGCCAGAGCTGATGGAGAACATGTACAGAATTGCACATATATAAATTATATTTTAAATATATTGTATATATATCACATATGTGTATATAGTCATACATATATTTGTGTTTATGTCATGTTTATTTCTGGTTTTGAAAACAGTGATGGTACCTTGTATTTTTCTAATTTCTCTAGAATTTAGGGAAGCTGACTAGTTGCACTCATAGGCTCTAACTTTAGATGTATTTTATATGAATTACTGATTTACAAACCCTGACTAAGCCCAGTGTAACTACAATTTTTCCTGTGGAAGTGTCAGACTGCAGTCATACCTTAAAATTTTATGATAATGTTGTAGATCAAAAATCACAAATTAACCCACTGACCTAAAAGATTAAAGAAAATATCAAAACTATTTTAACCAGCTATGGTACTTCCTGCACAGAAAAACAGTAGAAGTTTTTAAGATCCTAACCAGCTGAGTATAGGCAAACTCATTTGATTTCATTTCAAAGGGTTCGTAAGGAGAAAAAATTATTTTTCATTCTGAATAATGTTTTTTTTTTTTAAATAAATAAATACAAAGCAGCCTCACCGGTTGCAATGCTGAGAGGAAGAAGAGAAAAAAAAAATTTAAAAAAAATAGTGTATTAAACAAACCACCTGCATGTTTTCATTAATCATAGTCCAGCTTTGAAGAAGAGGAAGAATGGCAAGTATCATAGTCAAGCGTATCAGTCAAGCTATTTCAGTGGGGAACCCACACCAGTTGCATTTTGCAGTAGTTATAACCATAGAAAAAGACCCGTTAAGGCAACTGGTGCCTAAAAGTAGTAAAAAGGTCATTAAAGGAAAGGCAGGGAGCTAACATTACTTTCAGAGTTGCCTACCTCAAAAAAATCAAGGTGCGGGCCCTCACACACAGGGCATGTGCCTCAGTCACTGGAAGTAATAGTCTTGCTGTTTCAAGAAGCACAGCATCACTGTGCCTGTCTTATAGCAGCAAGAAGTCTCCCAACAGCTGGGCTACAGTTTCAGTCTCATGTCATGTCTCTTAATTTTTTTCTAATCTAATAAATAAGGAATAGGTCCTGTAAGGATGCATTTCACCCAGAATGTAACAGGAATAATGTGCAACAACAATTAACACATTCTGGTATAGCTAGGAAGCTCACTGCTTTTAAAATCTAAACTGAGTAAAAAACAAAGAAGGATGAATTATTTCCTTTAACATAAGTGATATTTTCTGTGGATCAGATGGCTACCACGGCTAGCAGTATTTCTAACATCAGTTTTTCATCATTTAGAAAAATAAGGAAGGCTTCGCTGGGACCAGACTGGAAACTCTGATGGACATATTTCAGTATGGGGCAGCTGAAATGGAATCAAACCATGAATTGTCATTTATTGTTAGGATATATGAAAGAAAGCAAGCCCTTTCTCACCAAAAGCATACCTGAGCAGAAGGACCCATTCGATCAGACTTCAGGCTGTGCCAATAGAAACAATAAATATATACCCCTTTGGAGGTTGAGTGATGTTCTCCTACTTTCTGCCGCATGCCAGCATGTCTCTGATAAGAAAACTGTGGTATATACCTTATCAGTGGTTGCAACAAAAAGTATTTGTCTTTGCCTTTCCTTCTGATCACACTCAACAAAGTCCACCATGATGGATTCTCAACATGGAAGTTATTAATGAATGTAGCTGCAGTCATCCTCTTGTTATTATTAGGCTGGATAAGTTGCTACACACTAGTAAAAGGGTAGCCCCCTAAACAGTTCCTTTGCACAGTATAGGAAATGTAAAGAATTCAGCAGGCAAAATGCCAGACATCTCATGGAAATGGAATTCCTCTCCCTTCTTAGTAATACCAATTCTCCTCAGCAGTGCCCCAAAAAAACATTTTCACTTCACTTGTAACCACAGAAATACCAATATGAATGCAAGGCAGGTCTTCTAGCTAGCTAATTGCTTATATCCCCCAAAGCAAATCTGAACAACATGGCAGCTTGTTTGGCAGCTCTTCTGCTCCCGTTACTGGTGCTACCCAAAGAGGGCAATAAGGATGGATAAAAAAATGTTATGCAAGAAAAACTGCAAGGAAATACCTACCCTGTCAATTCCCCTTGCAAACAAACAGTGGCAATTAAAGGGTGTACCTACTTTATACAGCATACAGAAAGAAAATATTTTAGAAAGGACATCTGCTGTAGAGTAGCAGGCATTCCCATCAACTCCAGTGAAGCTGGCTAAGATCACAAATGAAAAAGGAAAACATCCTTTTTGGAAAAGCAAAACACCACACAAACTCAGTAACATAATTAAAACAAAGGTGGAGACAACGCTTCCTAACACACCTATAACAGAAAGGAGTAGTAGAGAAGAAAGAAAGCCCCTCTCATAACGTGCCCACAGCAAACACTAGCCCTGAGAATACATTTGCCATGTACCACAGTCAAAATAAGTATCATCTGCACCGTGTGATGCTGCCAGGGATACTGATGGTCTCAGCAACTTTCTGGATTTGATGCATCAGGCATTGAGTTCCCATTGACCCACATGGAAAGGACAAACCTGAAAGGAGGGATTATGATTGGCACAGGCAACTTGGATTAAATCTGTACGGTGGTTAAAATTCAGGCTCAGATTTATGCTTATATTTCCTCTCTCTCTCCCCGCCCCTGCCCGAGCTCTTGTGATTAAAGAGTGGAGAGAAATGTCAGATCTCACACAGAGTCAGCACGGCATGAGACAGGGAGTCTGCACTAAAACAATTTTATGGATATACGCTTTCAAATGAAATCAAAACTTCCCTAGCACTGCAGCCCTTCTGCTCCCAAGGCTTCCTCATCTTCTAGGGGTTAGTAGCAGTTACCTAAGGATTTATTTTAAGGAATAACTGAAAAATTGCAGTAAGCTGCATCTGTCATAAACAACCAGTAACAGGCTAATATGGGATACTGTGCTGCTGGGCATCCAGGTGGTTTGGGAACACAGAGGCCTTGCAGTTGGGGGTGGAGCAACAGTCCCCTTGTCTCCCATGCAGTCAGCTCCTGGCCACAGAAAACATGCAGTTGTGTTTAAATTGCAGATTTAATTTGGGAGATTGCAGTTACCTAAAATTTCTGAAAAGAAGGATCTTCCCCACCGCCTCCCCCAGTGTTTAGCATTATTTATCCCAGGCTATACAAGCAGAGCAACTTGGCTATCAGTTGCAAGGATGTTTGGGGGATTTACCAGATTATAAAAAACTGCAGTGTGATGATTATTCAGCAAGTGCCCTCTCCAGTTACCACAATCATCATTTGTGGCTTACTAGACAGAAACTTTGAATCATGAAAACAGAGACTAATGAGCCATGTGTGCTCACCTCCAGCTCACCAAACTATCTACTGCAGCAGAGCTGGAGCACAGCACCAGTGCACCTTAACTTTCAGTGAGGCATATCACTCAAAGGCCATTATATCGCGTCCATCACATATTATCTTGATGTTTATGCGATGCAGGCTCTTTCATAAATTGTTCAGTAAGGGGTTTTGGCAATGGTTTCATGTCACAAGACTTCTTTTTATATCCACTGCTGCCTCTTTCAGACCCTATCCACCCATTCCTTGCAACTATTAATAAAGTATCCCTTCCTCCAGCTGCGAGAACAGGCTTTGCAGCCTGTTTTTAAGCTATTGTTGCACTTATAACAATTAAAACTTCACAGCATACGGTTCATTATTTTCTTTCCTTATATCCAAAGTGAATTTTTAAAGAAGCTATGTCAGTTGACATCTAGTCCTAAAAATAGGCAATCAAAAAGCTCAAACATATAGAAACACTTCCAGGACTTTTTTATTCAATGACAGTATTTCTTTTAAATGAAGTTTCTTCTGCAACCCAAACAGTACTGCTCTGTATTAGCAAGAAAGAATTTGGAGGAAAAGTTAATTCTAAGCCAAGTATCCTGACAGCACCCATGTTCATACTGTCTTTTTTAAAAGCCTGTCCTCTTGCTACCCCTGCACTGGCTAGATTCAACCACACAATGGACAGAAAGATGGAATACATATTCTGTAACTATTTTGTCTGTTCCACATATGGTACTGTCAGCACAGATCTCACTACCATCTTAGCAGAAGACCACATCTAAATCTTAGACAAAAACCTAGAGCAACTAGGTGGTTATGGAAGAAATTGAAGAATCAGAGTACTGTCACACTGCTCAGCTTTATTTCCCTTGTCCTGGACCACAGCAGAGCATATCTTCCAGCACAGCAGTACTCAAATCTTTTCACCTTAATTCATCAAACCAAAGATCAGACATTGAAATAATGAAGAGAGAACTAGGATTTACCTTACCTTTTTTTTTTTTATTTATTTATTCTTTCATTTTTCCATGTCCTATTGACGCACCATACAGACAGCAGATTTTTAGAAGACACATGCTCTGCCCTCCTTTCTAGGCACCCTACTGTAGCATTTCTCAGGTTTGGACCCTTAAAAATGGAGGCCATCAAAATAAACAATCATTTTGAAAATCTTGGCCTATATCCCAGTACAGAGTGAATCTAGTCATGTACACAACAATCTTCAAACTACAAAAATATTTATGCATTAGAACAACAAAACCACAACAGGCAATATGGAAACAAAAAAAAACCCTCAGTATGATGCAGCAGCTAAGATCATGTAGCTCTCATCTAAACCGTAACTGATCACTACTTGATTTGTTAGTCCCCGCAATGAACCAGAAGCCCATTGTTCTTCTGTTCCTTGAAAAGCAACTCTACCTTCCTATGCTGTCAAGTTTAAAACACATGCAGCCAGAGCAACACTCTGTGTTATGTTTTACCTGCACTGTTCCCACTTTCTTACTGAATGCCTGAAGTGAAGAACTCACAGATTTTTCTTATTGACTGCTGCCATTTCTGTCTTTTTCCAGTTGAATCAATCTTTCAGAGTTGTTACCTCTGCAGTTCTGGCATCATTTTTGATTTAACGAGAATGTAAATCTGCACAAAATGTATAGACTTGATTAGTATTCTTCTTTTGTCTAAATGTACTCATTCACAAAATCAAAACGCCTGGCCAGAAGTAACAGGAAACACCAGTTCTTGAACAATAAAACCACTGAAAGAAAAAGTTTTACAAGCCAGCTCTGGTCCACAGACCACAATATAAAAGCTGTTCAATTATTTTAATTGTCTACAGTGGAAAAATGAAGGAGAGACAGAAAGACAGACAGACAATAATCCTTGCACATCTTTATCATAATTAGAGCTGGAAAAAAAAGATGGGAATTTAATCCTATAAAATACTTTGGTATTCCACCTTTTTTTTTTTTTCCTAACCTAGGATAACTAAATACCAATTGGCTTTCCTTTTTTTTTTTTTTTTCCTCTCTTTTTTTAATGAATTTCTAATAAGAAATAAAATTTTGGAGTTCTTTTGGGAAGAAATTCCAATATTTTTTTTTTTCACAAACTGAAAAATTCTGGTTTTATGTGCTGGGCTCTTTTCTTATTTTCATACAGGAGTGACTGTCTGTGTCGCTCATCCTCTTCTGTGCCATAATGACTGCTTTCTCAAAGAGAACTATGATTCTGCTGCTTAGTGGCAAATACCAGTTGGCAAGGATGCTCAATTCAGCAAAGAGCCTGGGAGTAGTAGGCATAAAAGCTATAAACAGACTAAAGAAACACCACAAAAGGGAAATGAAGAATTTACTCAAAACTAAATAGTCTTGAAATGAAAGGCTCATTTTCTTACCTGAAAGAAAAAGCAGTGCAATGTTAAAATTTCTACTTTTTTTTTTTTCCCATAATGTTAATTTTGCAGAAGCTGCGTTATAAAGTCATCAAGATGGTAGCCTTCCCTGTCCAGATTAGTTCCTTTAAATCCCTTGCATTTCATATTCTCTAAAAGAAAATTTTGTTATCAAAATCATATTTGAATATGAGGTAAAAAAGAGATCAGGGCACAAGCGGTAGAGAAGTAACATTTTCTTCAGGTCTATCCAGGAAACTCTCCATGTTAAGGAAGCATGCAAAGATTAGGCTTTTGAACATGTAGGTATCACAACACTATTGCAATACAGTGAAGCAGACCAGTTTGCTAATTAAAACATAACAGAACTGGCCAATACATCTCCTAACTTCTTTTCCAAGGTCTGCCACTAACCTACTGTAGCTTTACAGAAGTAAATTTGACTATATTTGAAAGGTCTAATAGGATATCTATTTTCTTCCACAAGATGTGTGAAACTGTCATGGTCCAGGGTCAGGGCAGCCCCTTAGACCTATAACAGATGCTCTCTGTTAACTCCCCCCTCCCTCCCCAAAGGGGATGAGAAAGGGAATAAGGGAGAGAGACTTAGCAATTAGAAAAGGAAACTAGAACAGCTTTAATGAAAATGAAAATAATAACAATAAAACTAGAATATTTACAAATATATACAAAACTAGTACTGAACCCAACCCCCTGATGGTAATTACATCACTGTCACCACAGATGCTGTGGAGCAGGCACCAGGGGAGTCCCAGACTGGGCCCCACAGCAGACAGGAGCTGTGCTCAGGAGCTGGATTCTGGTACCTGATTCAGGAACATGCAGATTGGGATTGAAGGCAGAATGGAGTCTTTCTTGGATGATCCGAGGAAGGAACCAAAAGAGGACCTGAGCCAAGCCAAGCCAAGCTGGCAAAGTGGTCCGAGAGGAGCCCGGGAGCCCCCAGAGAGAGAGTGGCTATAGACCCTGCAGATCCCTCTGCTTTATACTGAATATGACGTACATGGGCTGGAATACCTTGTTGGTCAGTTTGGGGTCACCTGCCCTGTCCGATCCTCCCGGCCTTTCACTTTCCTGCACCCCCCAGCGTGGTACACAAGATCCAGCAGTGGCCTTGGTCTGCACACCAATCCTTGGTAGTAACTCTAACCATGGGGTGTTGTCACTGCCAGCAGCAGACACTGTCTGGGAAAACAAGAATGCTAACTTCAGACAGTGCAGTTAGAAGAAATGAACTGAAAAGTAAAATCACTGAACAGAACCAGCTCTGTTCTCACCCAAACCAGGACAGAGACATAACCCATCTCTACATAATACTATAGAAATCTACAGTCAGAAATGGACTAGGGAAGTGGAAAGTGAAAACCTATATAACAAATGTGTATTTGGTGCTGTTCTCTAATCCACTGTTTGATCAAATAGCATGCCTTTCCTCCTGTACCTGTATTGCATGGTTCTTGCTGCACACTGTAGGAGTTCTATCATATTAGAATTGCTTTTCTCCATCATGATGTAACATTTTTATTTTTAAAGCAATTCTCCATGTAACACAGGAACTGAAGACAAGGACAAAAAAGGAGACAGCTTACACTCTTGAAATGCCCACGGTTGTCTCAGACAACCTGGAGGCCTGTCTAGGCTTTGAGAAGCTTTATTTTATACTCAGATGAAAACGCTGCTTGAAGCTGGGCAGGAAACAAGCTTCATGAGCCCAAACCACAGATGGCATGCTTGCCTTCACCATACAATTCACCAGGAGTTGAAATCTGGAAGACATGATTTGGAAGAGCCTACAATGTCACTTCCGAAGCACAAGCTGCATTGCCCACAGGCAAAGGCAGGCAGGGTCTCAGGGTGCCACGGTACAAAAGGAGCATGTATGCATGAGAGCTTTTATCACTGGCAGACTCTTGGACTTGCAAAGTCAGAGCAATGAAGCCCAAAACATATATATACAGAACAAGCCACAAACTTTCCACCCCGATGAAAACAACAAGGAAAATCTTTCCGACAGATTCACAGCTGGTTTCAGTCAACAGCCTAAGCATAGCTAATGGGCTGCCTTTATCAGAGAAGCTCTCATAGGGCTCTGGCTGCTACTGAGGGCAGTTTGCCACCATGCAGACCCCTCAACAAAAGTCAGAGAGGACACTGTGTACTGCCTACACGAACTGAGGCATGGGGTAATAAGAGACCATCTGCTACAAATTCTGGCCCTACTTGCACTTTTATTAATCCATTCCAGCTCTTAAGACCTTACTGTAGTTAATGTAGCTACCCTATTAAAGTATCAGAAAAAAATGCAAGACTTACCTCTCAAGAATCTTGTTCCTTCTTATATCACCTCTCAGAGGTAAATTAAAAGATTTTACTCATGTGAATCCTGTAACACCTGGTCTCAAACACTCCTGGGTGAAGTGCTGGCTTCTCTAGAGCCAGGCTTTTCCTCTTCAGAGAGGTTAAAAGACATTACCATACTGTAAAAACAGGACCTTTACCTTCTTTTACAGCATGCACTAAAAGACAAAAAAAGTTCAAAAATCCCACATCCATTTATGAAAATTTGCATGCTAGGGACTTGGTGAGAAGTTATTGTATGCATGTCATGTAGTAAGTAAAAAGTACTTCAAATATACATTACTATTTTTCCCCTCAGTGGTTTACAGATTTGTCCTGGGACAATAGAAGTTTACAGGGAAGGGGGAAGATGTCTGTGATTAAGGCAGCTTTCAGCTCTTCTTCCTACAGATACCCCGTGGATATTGCTGTATTCTTCGGAATCTAAGCTTCCACTCAAAAAACAATGAAGTTTCTAGCCCATCTGGGTTTGCGGAAGCAGAATGTAAACAGATGTACTGTTGTCTTATTTTAGAAGCTATAGCAAGCCAGACTGAAACAATAGCACTAAGAAATGTCAACTGCTCCCATTCATCTCAGTGGGGTGGGGTGTTAACTTTGAAGCCTAATTGTGACCACTTTAAAGCCAACCTTTTAACCGTTTCACTGCTATTGCCACACCAGAAACTCCGAAGTAATGAACTTACCCAGCCTCTGTATTTGTATGCATTACTCCGAGATCTTCCCTTCACTTGAAAAGGACCCTGCATTACAATTAGTTTGAATATTCTTTTACTTAAGAAGTTAGCTGAATTGTTTGTTATTGTCTTTCAAAATTAGGTTAAAAGAAAGTCAAGGGTGAAAGGTTAGCTTCATTGTTGATGCTCTCAAAAGTACAACATGGGGGATTTCATGCTTTTTGCTTTGATCAGGGTGCCCGGATGGCAGTTCACTTCAATAAACTGACAAACAGCTACATACAAAACTGAAAATAATTACTATTCAAATAACCATCAATTAGAAGTAAAAAAAAAAAAAAAAAAAAAAAAAAAATTGAATGACATGGTAACACATACTTTCAACAATAAAAAGGGGAAAGAGGGGGGAAAGGGTCTTCATTTAATTCTTCAGAATTTATGACTATGTTACCTTAAATCTAAGGTGCATTGGGCCTGGTACTGAGCATACAGAGAAGTTACCCTTCTAATGTTTTATCCAAGAAGTTGATGTATTCTTCATCAGTAGTTACTCTGAAGTCGGCACATGAATTTTCCTCTGAGACCAACAGTTAAAGACTACACACACATTTTCATGAACATGACGTCAGGTGCTGTGGGAACTCATGCTGAAAATTGTTAGGATGAGCTGCTCTAAGATTTTAAGCACCCAGAAGCCCACCAGCATGCAGCTGGATTCTGGGTCCCAGAAGCTGTGTTGTTACAGGGCACAACGGAGATGCCTGGCCTAGCTTGGTAAAGCAGTTTGTAGCACACCCCCTGGATCTCTGCTCAGCCAGCCCTTCTGCCCATCTCCACTGCAGAACATTTCTGCAGTGTCTGCCACAGGTCATGGGTGGCACAGGACTGCTGCCAAGCAATATATGTACTGTGTTAGTAACTCTTCCCCACTCCTGATTCTACTGTTACATCTGCACTGATGATCCAGCCCCAAGCCTTTCTGCTATTTTCATCCTAACTCCACACATATTAGAGAAGTCAACACAAATGCGACCAGTGCATCACTCTGTCCATCATTAGTATATCTGTGTTAGGTAACTTAGCTGGGAAATGCTGACACATCTCAAGATGCCCTCAACAGAGCTACTGCCACCAGCTCAGTGGGACTGAAACAGGAAGGGGAGTATTGTTCAAGTCAGCTACACGGTAGAGCTAAGAGAATGGCATCACCCAGCAAAAGACAGTAGTGAACAAGTGCTGGGACAGGAGTAATCTCCCTAGCTCATGGAGCAGCAACTGGAAGAAAGCAAAGTGGAAGGATCTGCATAACTCACACTATATTTGCTGCAAAATAACTCCTTGAGCACACATTCTCATTCCTGAATAAAATTGTCTTTACCTGGGAAAGTCTTGAATTGGTAAAAGAGTGCCTACATGTGGCAAGGAATAAGGTTATTTTAGTAAAAGGGGGAAACTTTCCTGTTCACACAATGCCTAGGTGTCTGAGGAAACAAAGCCCTAATTCATGCAGTACAGGTTCTTTCGCCGGCTGAAGCAGACAATACTCTGACGTTGCTATTAGCACGTTATGAATGCACAATCCTTCTATGTATAACTTTTACTGTAAGCTGGGCATTAGGGTGTTTGGAGTTTGCCCTGACTAATAAAAACACGAGATCCAAACCCCTCTATTATCAAATATCAGTGTTTCCTAAAACTTGATCTTTAAACAGCAGCAGAAGATTCATTAAGATGCTCATGATAGAAAACTGGAAATAAATTACTGTTTTCACTTAAACACCTCCAAGCACTGACTTTACATGTAAAAGGCTGGGTACATAAAGACGGCCAGACAGCTTCATTTTCTGTTGACTTCCATCAGCTGCAGCAAGGTGATCAGCTATCTGCAGAAGGTACTGAGTAATATCCCATATAAGTTCACAGAAGTAAGTGTCTGAGTGCTGTCGAACATGTTTTCTGCAGATGCTCAGAGGTGCAGAACAAAGGCAGTTGAAAACAGACTTGGTAAGTTTACAGTTTTACTTTATCACTGTATTAAATTCCCATTCGACAGCAATAAGGCACCACACGCTTGTTATAAAAAGAATAAACAGCCTCATAAAAACTACACTCGCCACTCTGCTTTGCCTCGCACCCCTCTTCTTTTCAACTGCTAACAAGTAAAACAAGCCTCCGACAGCTGGATGTGCCGGTGGTGTCCCTGTCCGGGGCGACGCTGCGGGCTGGAATGCTGACGCTGGCAGGGCTGCCACCGCGTTTACTTAACACTCATTTCTCTCAGTCTGCTTCAAACCAGAAATGCAGGCAATGAAAACCTATTCAACCTTTGAGAACTTCGGCCGTAGCGCTTAGCAGAGCGGGGTCTTTGCAGGTACATGAAAGAGGCATTCAGGAGACGCTCCCATTCAAGGGAGGTAGAAAGCGAGCCCCCCAGCTGTCTCTGGTTACCTTTCATTGGCATGAAAAGGGGGAGGCAGGAGGGAAAGGTTTCAGGAACAAATGAAAAACAAGCTTTCTGAGATGCACTGTTCAGCCTCAAAAGAAAAGCATGAATTTAAGCTAAAGGAGCTTAGTCCCATTTCTTTCAGTTTAGTAATTTGTTATAGTGAAGAGAATGAAAAAGAAGTTTCGAGTAGTGGATTAAACATTACCCTGAAGGAGAGGTAGAGTGGAAAAATAAAAATATACATCATGAATTTAGTGAGTTTCTCAGGCAAATAAATAGCAAATTAGCAAACAGATGAGAAAGTGTCCCATAATAGCAGGTATCCAAGGATCTCTGTGTGAAAACATTTACATCATGATGATATCTGGACAAACCAGCTGTCACATAAGCATTATTAAGTAGAGAGTATAATATGTAAACACTCACCACCAAAATTAAACCAAGATCTGTTGAGATGGAGGAGAAATGCCTCTTGAAAAGAGGCAGGCACAATGGCTGAAGACAGCTTAGTGTTCCCTTCCTGAGGAAACAAGCCTAGGGCAAGGTGACGCCATAAAAGTGGCACTGTCAGGAGTGTCACTCCCTGGAAAGCCATCAGCAGCAGAGGAGACACACCAGCCAGCATACACCCCTGTTCCTCTCAGCCCATGGGGGCAGACAGTCACTACTTTCTTACAAGCTCAAATGATATCTTTGTAATCCTCGCATGACATGGCAGTCTCTAGGCAAGGTGGATGCCCAGATTGATTCTGGGTTCACTCCATGCAGTGCCTTAGGAGAGAAGTCAGATGGGCCAAAGCTTCACCACAAACATCGCAAAAACCAGAGTCCCCCATGCAACCACGGGCAGTTGTTTTACCACAGTCACATTGCCTGGTGGGACACAGCACACAGTCCCAGGACAGCTGCAGGCACCCATTCCACAGTCCATAGCACAGCAACACAAGTTTAGCTGGACTTGTGTGTAAATACCTTGAGATACCTTTATGCCACCTAAATTGAAGTGTGGTTGTGTGACATGAAAAATTTTACAGACGAAGTTATTACCAACTTTAATAATTTTTCAAAGATTTCAAAGTATTCCGCATCTCAGTTTTAAGTTTTTGCTACAGTTTTAATTTCATGCCAGCACATCTCTCAGAGGTAAGATAGCCAAGCTATGATCTGGATCATAGGATGCTAGCTATTACCTTGATACACAATAAGATATAGGAAAAACAGGAAGGATTTATTTAGAATTCATTTGGCAGTACTGTAGGATTTGCTGTAAGGGAAAATACCCAGGAGTTTATGTAATTCCTTAAATCTTTAAAGAGATGAAATGGATAATTTAGAAAAAGTTCTTAGAAACACATAAGAAGAAAAATATTTTAATCATTACAGCAACTTCTTTTTTTCTAGATCATTCTTTTAGTCTCTTAATATATCTTCAAGCTAACAAAGCCTGCCAAATATTTTAATCAGACTACTTCTGATCTGTAATCTCTCTGATATGGATCATATCTTAATAAATCATTTCAGTCTTGAAGAACCATGAGGAACAAACTACAGCACTTAGAAACAGGGTATACAGTAGCTACTTGGCATTAATGTAAATGACATGAGAGAAACAATGGTCAAAATTCAGTGTTGATATCTGAATGTATTAAAATTGTTGGATAAGGCCTTGATTTCCATCATTTGTCAAGAAATGTTACTGAAGCTTCCTTAAAAGCTAACATTAAATGTTATGAGAGAATATGATGAGGTGTATTCCACAGAAACCTTAAGGCAACAGAAGTCATCCCACCAACATGAATAGGATTTGGTCAAAACCTGGTGTTCAGCAGTGTAAAATGTATACTGAGGAGCAAGAAAAGGCCAGAAGCAACAGAATTTTAATCTCAAAATCAAAGGCTGGATTATTCTTTTGTTTCCACTCTTCTTGCAAGGCACCCAGTACACTTTGGACGCTACATTAAATAGAGATAAATGAATCAGCATTAGTCTTACTTTCCTAAAGAACACTTACTGGCACCATCCTTTCATTGTTCTCAGATTTTATGTTGGTGGCAAGTCTTGCAGGTGGTAGGATAAATATTCTAGCATGCAGATTCTAAACATAATTCAAATGTATTTTATTATTAAAACTGCACTTCTTGTGTTTTTTATGTCATTCACTGTTCTGTGTAACATTCTGCTTTACTGATGACCTAATACATATGTCTCAATCAATAACCAGCCTATTTTTCAACTTTCCTTTCTATTTTAACCATTATGGACAAATATATGGCAGCCCCTTATAGAGAATGGACACTGAACCTAAGCCTGCACCTGCGCTCCCACCCACATAAACAACATTGGCAGAGTGCTTAGGAGAGTCTTCTGGTTCACATTTCTGTTACTGGGCCAAGTTCCGTTCTGTCATGTGCTACTTGACTCCTCCTGTTTTCTCCTTGATCCCATGCCCTTTCCTCCTACTCCTTGCACCACCCCCTTCCCGGCAGAAAAAATGAGCTGGTCCCATTGGGGACAGTGAGAGCCTGTCCAGAGGCTGCTACGAATCTGGTCCCACACCACCACAACAGCCCTATCAATCAACTGAAAAGTTTAGTACTAAATATGATTAGAAAGCACTAAAGAATTTGAAAACTTTGGTTCAGATATTATCACCATTAATTACTGATTGCACAGGAAACTCATGCAAGAAGCTTGCTGGGAAGGTTTAATAATCCAGTTCCCAAGGAATTGCAATGAAAAGCCAAGAAAAAAAAAAGGTTAAAAATTATAAAATAAAGCAAGTTATCATCAGTAACATTGCACATACATTGAGCGATAATATTTACACATCATGAGATGGGGGGCACTTAAGGGTATTTTGGCAAATATTTTACTTCTTAAGGGCATTTCCATTAGAAGGAGCCCTTGAAATTGAGACAATAGACATGTTTTAGATGAGCATACAAAGGTAGTTGCAGGAGAGGCACAGAAACAGAGATTAATGAAACTTCAGGTATCATCCATTGCTTATCCAAATGTCTAGAGTTTTCTTTGGTTTAGAAATTAAGCTTACAAGAACATGTAGTATCTGCAAAAAAATATTACTACATTTTTACAAATCACCGGGAAATGTATCTCCCAGTTTGGGGAAATACTTTTCTTATCTGGACACATTTACACATTTAGTATGAATACACTATTTATACTTCATGCTGCTGCCACAGTCTCACAGAGCAGACTGAAACTAACTGTACACAGCCTTAATTCCTATGAAGTAAACATGGGTTACACAAAATATTCCCTTCCCACCACTGACAGCAAATGTCCTACAAATTGCACACTGCATAAAAACAGAACAAAACACTTTGGAAGAGGAAGTGATGGTTATAGAATAATTATTTGATGCTGCAGAGGGAAAAAAGCATAACTTGTTAAAAGCATCTGGATTGAACACGTCATTTTTATCATTTATTCCATGTAACAGCCATCAGCCAATTGATCTTTATGTGGATAAGTACATTGATGGCCTCCAAGTCATTAACGTGTTTCCCCCTTTTATCTATCATTATGTTCACCGAGGAATGCAAAGTTCTACGAAGTTGTTAGGAAGGAGTTGTACTAATAAGTTTTAAAAACAGCCCAAGTATTTAATTTTCAAAGAAGCTACAGTGAACTTTCATGAGAGGCTTTGTCTGCTTTCAAGTGTTGTGCAAGGTGACACTAGCAGGATCAGTTTCTGTAAAAACACCTGAAAATGCTGTGAATACAAAATTTAAGGTAGGTAACATATTGGAACTCAGGAAATTCAAGTTGTACACAGGAGTCTGCACAGCTTTACAGACATTTGCTAGGTTACAACCAGCAGCTAGAGATGGAAAGCTGTATGGTTTCTATTTAGGACTGTTCATAACCACACTGGAAGATAAAAAAAAAAAAACACAGCTATGAAGTACAACAGGATGGAGTTTCAGAAAAATAACTCCACTTTCATATCTCAGCTGGGTCATACTTATACAACAGGAACAAACAGTTTGTAATTGAATCAGCTGAATTAGACTCATATAAACAAGATCTGCTGAAGTTTAAGGTTTTTTTCCTAAATTTCCAATATTCATCTGTAGCTTTTTCTAAGAATTTCCTGTTCCTGGGAATTATGAATCTTTCATGAGTCCTCTGATGAACTGTGAGCTCATAATGGGAGATTAGGTGATTGAAATTAATTCCTACATCCAGTTTGGCACTTAATTAGCTTGATTTCAAACAGTGAATTGGCTATTAAATGTGCTAAAGGTAAGCTACTCTAAACACTAATTAAACTATTTATAAATTGTTCTAGGATGTTTTAATGTGTTTATACGCCTTGTTCTCAAATGTTTCCAGGATTTTAAGTAGTTTAATTTAATATCCCCAGCAGAGACTAAGCCTAAAGGTAATACATGATCAAAGTCTCACTCTTTCTGAATGAATCTAAGATGAGGTGCAATATAACTAACACAAATCTTTTAAGTGTTAAAGGCCAACAAATCACAAACCCTGGAGAAGGCATATAAGTAGAAGACCCAGCTATTCCTCTCAATATCATCCCACACTTCTGACTAGAGTTTCCAAAACAAACAACAACAAAAAAAAAATTCCCCAATCCCCATTTTGCTCAAAACAAAAGCAAAAACTAGTCAAAAAATCTTTATAAGAACACGACATGAATGCAGTCATCCATTATTAATGTACCTACCAGACTGTCTAAGCAGAATCTCCCTTCATGTGAAGTCTCTCCTTTTTTCTTGTCCAGAGTAGCATTATTAATATAAGTATTATTGATTGATTTTCTAGATTAAAAAAAAAAAACCACAAACACAAAACAAAACAAAGTCAAATAATTTCAGTATTTAAACTAAGTAGTTTTGCTACCTATATTAGTAAAAACTAGGCTATAGTCCCTCAGGTTTTCCTAGAAAAAAATGCATGTTTACACTCATGAGGGCAAGGAAAGGGTAGCGGGTGGACAACTGCTGCAAACAGAAACACAGACTTTGGCCTAAAGGTAAGAAGAGAAACAGTGAGGATGTATCCCAGAGGCTCTTCCATTTCCTGTTGCCACTATAGGAAAGAGCAAGAATTGAGACGGTTCCTGTCTGTTGTTGGCTTACGTTATATAGTCACTGATGCTTCACTGCCTCAGCTTAGGGCTCAGAGAGAGCTTTCTCACCCAGACGTCTCTATCAGTTATTGCCAGTAAGTAGGTGAAGAGGTGAATCATCAGCAGCAAGGCAGTTCTTTCAGCAGTACAGGAGAGAAGCCATGTGTTAATGAGGTGCTAAAAAAAAAAAAACTCTCAAGCCACCTGCCCATCCACAGCAAGAAAATCCATGAGGGGCAAGTGGGCATTTGTTTCTCTAAAAGATTAAACAGGACACTTTTGTAAATTGAAATATTTCTGACAGCATCACAGGCTATTTCTGACAACTGTCCTGCAAATGGCCCATGCTTGTGTTAGCAACCTCTCAACCTATGGTAAAGGGTGTCTATGTACAACCTGCCTATTAGGATGGTCTCTGAGATGCCTTGTCTCCAGGGAATGCTCTAATGGGCCATGTGAGTAGAGATGACCATCTCCCCGTGTGAACATTCCCATTACTAATTACTGGTAATTACACAACACTAATGTCTCTTTAAACTACCATACAATACCTTTCTCTTTCAGGTGGTAGTCCCAACTGAACAGCAATCCTGCTACTAGTAAGGGGCATTTGCAAGGAAAAGGATAGGTGTCCTCTGTGTTGAGGCCAGGGATGAGTTGCAGGATTTTTTGGGGTTACCTGAGAAGCAGGTACACTTCCATATCATCAAAACGGACGGACACTTAAGTACAGACTCTCTATATAGAATCTTATAATTTTGTGTTATAGGGCTTTATGGTAGTAATCCTTAAAAATTTTCAAGATCTAACAGACACGTGTGCATTACAGTCTCTCACCAGCTAGATCTGCATTCATCGTTACTCCTTAATCTGAAACCTCAGGTTTAAATAACTGCCAGCTGATAGTATCAATGTTTGGTTTATGAGTCATTCAGACAGTATGATTGGCCAAGGAAGAAAACAGCACCTTTACAAACGTCCTAATTTTATTGCTGCCATGGGGAGCAGGAGAAGTGGGTAGAGGGCACTGGAAGGATTTGCAGCCTGAACCAAAATATACATCCCGGGCCAGAGTTATACCTGTTAGGCACATGTAAATTTATAAATCACATCATGAAGAGAACATCAGGAAAACAGCTCTAGGACACTAGACCTAATGTTTCAGTATAGCTTCCAGTTTCAGCAAGAAACTTTCTGCTAACTTGCTTCCTATTTAAATTTGCTCCTTCGCATAAACCCTAGATTTAAATATTTATTTTTTTCCTCTATGAGGCTCCAGAAATTTGAAAAGAGTTAAGGGAGAGAGAAACCACTGCTCTACATTTGGCTTTAAACAAAGTAAGGTCATTTAAAGAGGAACTGTCTTCCCTCCCACGCACATGTGCTACAGACACTTTTGCTAAAATCAGCAAAGCAATCTACTTGTGGAAAAGCACAGAACTGGGTTGTTCTCAGGAGTCTTTTTCTTCTCAGCAGAATTCTGCACCATCCCAGAGCCCCTCAGACTCAGCCTTGTTGGGTGCCAAGCACCCCTTCTGGCCACTGTCTCCAATAAAAGCAGCAGAGACCCAGCAGTAGAGAGAAAAGCACAGTTGCAAGACATTGCATAGATATGTACATTCTCAGACTGGAATCATCTGGGATTCATTAGGCTGGAAAATCTCTCATCTCTGCTAGTATACCTGCTTTTTATTTGGAGTGACTCTTACTGCAACAAGAGTTATAACTTAGGCTGCACTGCTAAAACTGTCTGTCAGAATCTGGGTTGGTCACTCTTATCTCAACACTAAAATTAAATATTTCTATGAAAATTGGCCTTGACTTTTGTTGAGCAAAATAAATCAAAAACCGTTTGTTTTGTTTAAACTGTGGATTGCATTTATCAGAAGAGAACATAAGGACAGGAAGGAAAAATTTTGCAGTTTGGTACTAGGTGATTCATTACAATTTATCTGTGCTGCAAAATCATTTTCAAGGGTATCATATTCTCTGTAAATTATTAGAGCTTCTAAACCTGATCACAACTTCAACAGTAACAGACCAAAACCAGTATGCAAATGCTGATCTCACATCTTCTGTTCAGATCCTGCTAGCAACTGTTCAAGTACAAGTATATTTAAACTGATTGTTTTTCTTATCTGCATCCTTTATTCAGAAATGTGGACCCTGACACTTTTGTGATGCTGGTTAATGTTTAGGGCTTCAGCCTGAGAACAGCAAGGTAACAGCTTCTTCCATGAATTTTCCAGTACTCCCTTGCTTCATTCAAATCAAAAACATAGGCTGTAGTGCATTACTCAAAACTCAAAAAGCCATAGACAAAAAAACAGCCCCAGAAAGTTGTCCAGCCTCCCTGTGCGGTCAGCTGGAGTAGGCAGGCCCTTCCCAGGGGCACTTATTTCCACCATCCCCATCCCCACCTCCACAAATTAACATACCTGGGATGAAATGTCCTCTGGATATTGTTATTTAGCCCTATTGCCTATAAACAGGGCTTAGGTGACTAGATGCATTGCTCAAGATAGACAGGATGAATCTGTTACTGGAACCTAAGCTTCAGGAGGAAAAAAAAAAAAGAAATAAAAGAAAAACAAACCACATTCAGTAAGAATATGGGTGTCTTTTACTTTAAAAGCAATGGCCCTACCTCATAGATCCTGTGGGATCATGTGGTCACTGGGAACTCTGCAACTGCCCTGGCTTCCAGCTATTTCTGGTGCAGGATCTGTTGATTTTTGACCTTTTGGAGACCTCTTTGTGTAAGGTAACACTGCTCACTCACTCTCTTCCCCAAGTCACACAGGAGATTGAGTAAAGCAGGAAAGTGAAAGCAACAGCAGCATTCCATCAGGCAGAGAAGGAGTTAAAAATATGAGGATCAGGAAAGCTGACTTTCTTTAGTAGCTCCTATAGTTTCAGTCATTTATTAAAAAAGGATTTCTATTTCTCAAGTAAGGATCTGTACTTCCTCCCTCTTCTGAAGCTATGTATTTCTCTGCCAGACTGCGATGAAAAGGGCCCTCCCATGCCCATCATAAGCCAACACTGATGTCATCCTATTATTCTTTTTTTTACCTTGTGCACATGTTGAGGCTTCTCTGTAGAAGTCTTGCTGAGACACACATCTCATTGTCTCTTGTTCCTTTTTGCTCATGATGCCTTTTTTTAATCGCTTATTTCTTTTGCACATAGCAGGAATGTTTCTGGGATTTCAGTGGAGGATCCATACACGTAAACAATGCTGTTTTCTAATAGCACATGATCATCTGGTTAAAACCAGAAGTCATGTCTATGAAGAAGGTATTGTAAAGAGTTCTAATTAGAAGGTCTTGCTCGCCTCTTGAAAGTTCACCTACTGTGCTTAACTACAACTGATTAAGGTAGTACAAGGAAAATGGTCCCCTTCTGCACCACAGCAGGGCTTCGTAAACTATTGCTTTTCTCAGGTGGATGTGGAACCAATTGCAAAGTGATTTGGCTGCAGACCCCTCTCTCCTGCCTGCAACACTAGAGAAATGCTGCAAAGGCTCATCGTCGCTCACATTACCTCTCCCTGTTGGAAATAAGAGCAGCAGAGGACACCTCTGCTCTTTCTTTCAGGTAATGTTCATCCTTGAGGCTGAATTTAAGAACATAGTTAGGGGTTGTCTAGATTTTTCTACCTGCTGGTATGCATTCTGAGTTGATCTGTGCATGTCAAGGCACTGAAGGGCATAAATGGCTGCAGAGGGACTCCAGCAGCCACATCCACTTGCCTGACCAGGTCATATCCATGTATGCAGTCTGTCCTCCCAGCAGAAAAAGTGACTTTCACAAATGGGCATCACAACTGCCAGAGGTAGAACTCATAGGCACCTGAACTCTGCACAGCAAAGACACAATGAGCACTGAAGGCTTCAGACCACTCCCAAGATCAGTTCAGATATGGTGCAGGTGTAGCCACACACTTTCCTTGTGGGAAGGAGAGAAAATTGGATAGCTGTATGTTATGTATCTTTGGGGTTGTTAGAATTATGAGAATAAAGTGAAGTAAGATTAAGAGGTGTGTTAGGCCATCTCTGACAGATCTTTTCCACTCATCAGGAAAAAGTTCCCACTGAATGCCTGGGAAGTACTGATCCCCTGATGACTCCATTCAGAGGCTGGTATTTGCAGCCACAAATGGCACTGTTTTTCTGTGCAAGGCTGAGCTATCAGAGAAGGTATCAATGCAGCCTGTTGCTACTGATACTGTAAGCAGAAGACAGAAACAGTGGATCTTTTGTTTATCAGCCCTCTGCAGTGTACAGCCCCTTTGTGAATAATAAGCCACCTTTCTGCAGCTGTTGTATAGTGCAATGCAACTTTTCAGGTCAGCTAAGACGAATCAGCAATCACCTGATATCAGTGAGTTAAAATAGAGCTGATAAGAAAAATGTCAGTACAAGAAAACTCTGAGGAGCACTGTACAAAAAAACAACAAGTTAAAAAAATATATAAAAAAATAAGGATTAGTTCTTTCCAATAAATGCAAGTTACTTTTAGCTGCTCTCTACACCTCAGGTTTATTGCTCATACTATGGGAACTGCTGTATTTTCTCATCATGGGTCTCATGTGAAGCTATGCTTACTCATGCTTGTAAATCACTTCAAGATCAGAAAGAGCAGGGTCTATAAACCATAAAGGCTACTTCCTTACCACTATTATTTGACCACAGAAATGGGGAAATATGCTTTAATAATGCTTCCATTCATTAGTTTGTAACTATCTTTTAGTAGTTCAAAGGTTACCTGAGAACCTAAAAGCAAAACCAGCAAGTTGCAAAGTAGCAGGTTTAGACTTCATTCACCTCAGTATAGGCCTAATTTTTGCCTCACCATAGCTGGTGCTTACTTTTAATACTGTCTTTAATCCAAATGTAACAAGTAGATGTAGAGGAAAAATAAATGTAAATTAATCTGGGACTCACCCTAAAACATGTCTCCCAGAATGCTACCCTCTGGCCCACATCCCAAGCTGCTATCCTCCTCCATGCATAAGGTTTTGGGGTCTCATTAATGCACTGGGCAAGTCTACACAGCAAAAGGCTGTTAGAGATTCTGAGGTAGCTTTGAGGAAACTGGCTTGTCTACATGGTCTGTTGCAGTGCCATGCACGGATGCTAGCTTAGATCCCAGAGGCAATGTAGCTGTGTCTTTATAACAAAGCACCCACGCTAATTAGCCCTGCCCTTGAGGATGCTGCAGGAATGGAGCTAATTAGGTATGCTGAGAGGCACTTCTATTAATTAGCCCAGGGAGAACACAACACTAACAGTGCTTCCGATCATGGCATTAGCTCAGGGATCTCTATAGTGTACTTGGTTGTGTAGCATAGCTGAGCCCTAGGCTCTTTTGAGTGTCATCCTAAGAACCTAAATATCTTCTTTCAGTCCAGTCTCACCATCTGACTCTGCTTTTGCAAGTATTCACAGTTTTGTTGGGTTTTTTTTTCATGATGATAGGAAAATTAAGTAAATAAATTCAAAAGAATGAAGAAAAAAGCTAGTATAAACCACACTACAATAATTTAGTATTATTAAATTCAGCTACAGGTAGCAACATGCCTGTAGGAAGCACTGGATATTCCTAACCCATCTTGATAAAAGGCGTGCTTTGGCTGGTGGTGCATGTTTTGCAAGCATCTCTAAAGGTACTGTTAACTCAAGCCAACTCAGCCATAAATACAGACTGTGGTATATTAAGTTGTAATCATGCAAGATTTTCCATTACAAGTTCAGGGCTGAATGAAATCATTTAGGAACAGGCCCACACCTAGGAAAGATGGAGCTTCTTAGAGAACCGTGTTGTCCCCTTCCGTCTGCCCTGCTTGCACCATGCAGGAGAACAGGGCTGTTCTGGCCCATCCTTCTGCCTCCTCTCCCCATCAGACCCCCGGTTCACCAAACATTGCTGTCCGTGGCTTTGTGCAGCATACTAAGACTCTCTCCACCACTGCCACTATCTGGCCTGGCTGCCAATGCTATAGCAACATACACAGTTATGCCTCTAACTTCCACAGGTTGCTATACAACGACGCAGGGGTAAATAACAGTCTGTCTTCACTGCAACCAGCACAGATACAAGGATGGTGATGTTAAGGAGTGCTTCCAAATTCCATTCCAACCACCATGGCTTAGGTATGCATAAAAATGTTAAGTTAATGCCTTTCAAAGAGAAATTGTGCATGTTTTGTGTCGTTCCATAAGGGTTTTTTTACGGTTCTTATTTTTGAAAAATGGACCACAGTGATTTCCATTTATCTTCCAGGCATGTAAGAGCAACCAGTTCTTTCCATATATTTCAGAAAAAATGTTTTTGCAAAAATGCACTGTGAAATTTAAAGTCAATCTCAAAAGCTTATAACATGGAGTTGCTGGAACATTTAAGACAACCAAAATTTTTAAGAAAGTGGATATTATGAAATTATAAATACCAGAGAAAACAGACATTTCTTCTGGAACTAATGTGGTTTCAGCAGACATAATACTTAGGCTTCTGCTAAAGATGGCTACATTTTAGGTATATAAAAGCAAAAAAAAAAAAAAGACACTGGTCTTTTAGGTTCCCAGGAATATACTATTTAGGATACGGAGTCTGAGGGGCAGGGGGGAGGGTATAACATATCTGAAAATCAGAAAGTTCAGTATTTAAACTTTACTTTGTATCCTTTAGAAAAAAAACTAATCTTAAAAGTGTGGTTTCTGTTTACATAGCTTTATGATACTTGTCAAAATAAAATAGTGTGCTATAGCATTTACTAATGCAAACTGGGATATCTCACACAACCTTGACTTTACAACAGGGGTTCTGGATGTATACCAGACACACGAAATGGTCATTAACTTGATATGATATGAGAAAGGTGTTGAAGTGAATAACTTATATAGTAGTAATAGTGGTTCTGTCTATGGACATTTTATCTTGCTCTTGAACAGCAAAAAGATACTTTTACATGCCTTGTCTCCAGGCAAGTTTAGAGTGACCTAGAGACTTCTCAGTTTTAGAGTTCAAAATATGCCTCTCCATTTATACTTGGCCAGTACTCAGACCAAAGCTGCAATACATCACACTGTCTCACAGAGAACTAAAAAATAGAAGAGACTGAAATTCTAGGCAGCAGCATCTCCTGACTCTATAAAAGTCTATACTGTGTGCCAAAATAATGAAAATACCCCAACTCTGTTTCCAACTGTATAAATAGCTCAGGTTTTCAGCTTTACTGCCAGAGAAACTGGCTAATGCACTTTGGTTTGTCCATCCAGTTTTACATCTACCAACAACTATTTGCTCCTCTTCTATCTATCCAAAACAAAACCTGAAGCACAAAGGTTATCAACTTCCAAAACCTCTTGTGCATAGACAGACCCATAAGATCTCTGTCAACGAACAACAGCTCATCATTCATTCTCGTTATACTGGCACATAAATCTTCTGAGGGACCAGGGAAATGGGAAGCTTGCTACCCTCATAACATTCCTCGCATGCCTTCTAAAGGTGGTGTTGTCTATACATTGCCCATGATTCCCAGAAACATAGAGTTAAGAATAATTCAAGATACCTAACAAGGAATAAGAGGGAAGGATGACCTACATGTAAACTTTGTCAAAAAGTTCTCAATACTGATTGCTTGAGGTGGTTAGGAAAACAATAAAAAAAACCCCTATGATGTTTATCAGTCTTATTTCTCAAAGGCTGACTGGCCTTAGTATAGTTTTGCACACAATCTGGAAAGAAAAAAAAAATATTATTAACACTATGGCTCATAGTTTTATTCAGTTTGGAAGTTCTTAATTTTCCAATAGAAGTGCTATGTGGACAACAGCTTCGCATGTCTTGAGTTACCCTGCACTGACCTCTTCCAACTGTCCACAGAAACAAGAGATCCAGAAGACAACAGGCTGACTACAATGGAGCTACAAAGTTCTCTGTGAGACAGAAAGGCTAATCATGTGGACAGCAGTGTGTCTGGGGTGCAAACATGGCCTTTCCCCAAAACAGCATGTTCATCTGCCTGATGTGTCCATACAGACATAGCCAATTTCTTTTGTACAAAGGAAGAGCTGCCATTTCATATAAAAAACCCTGAACATCTGTCTGCCCTCCAAACTCCTAGAATTATAAATAGTTTGAGTGACAAATACTTCTGCTGCAGTGTTCAGGAAACTTTCGAAAGATATCCCTAGCACTGTGATTAACCATAGCCTGGCAGAGTTCACCCTTACAAATATATTCTGGATAAGCTTGTTGGTTTGAACAAGAATTTGTGTGTCTGTGTCTAAAGGAAGAAGCAGCAGGAAGGTAGTCTCTATTGGTCACTTGTATGCTATCCAGACTGACTGATATAGCTTGGTATGTCTGTTTTGACAATAATAAGAACATTAAATTGCTAAATGTTGTGTACTATGTTGCTCAACAGGTTTTTATCACAGAAAAAACTGAGTAGTCTCAATGAAGTTTCATATTGGATAAGGTTAAAAAACTTTAGACATTATTTGCATAGATTTCATTAAGTTGCTTTTTTCCCACCCCTCCCAAGCAACCTGGTACCTTAGAAATAAATTATACTCAGAGGGTTATTAAAATAAAATAATAATAATAAAAAAAATCAACAAACACAACAACCAAAAACCTGAAGTCAATCTCAAAACAAAGCAAACAGTACTGCTACTCAGGTCTATTTTCAGACATCCTTAAAGTTATTAATATTCTAGTTGTCAAATAACTGTGCATCTCCCATCTATCTTTTTTTGCTGAAATTCTGCTATGGCGTCTTCAATTATTTCCTCTTCAATATATTAGGGGAAAAAAAAAAAAAAAAGGCAAAAACCCACCAAACTAAATCAAACCAGCCCAAAGTCACATGTGTTTCTCTTTAAGAAAAAGAGTGTCCCCAGTTCAACTTAATACAGAGAATAGTCCTCTGTTAATGAAGTCATGCTACAATTTCAAAAGTACTTCGATTAGGAAAGCAGTAGTATTAGTAGCATTGTCACACAAAGTGAAAAAGTGTTAGAAGAAATATTTCTAATTCCACCCTTCCTGTGACAGCATTTCAAATTGTAGAAACCAGATCCTTTGCTGAATTTATAACTGTTGAGAACCACCTCACTTCAGAGAAGTAGAAGGAAAGCTATGTGAAATACTAAGGTTTAAATGCTCTTTCAAAAATATTTGTTGTCATTCTAACCCAGATGGAATAAAAAAGGGACATGAAGGTTTTGCAATAGCATCTTGCCTCAGTTGGTAGAGCCTGAATATGGGATTTTGCCTGGTTTATTTTAAGTCTGAGCAACTAGCAGCTGGAGTATGTCCCACATGCTAACACTTGGAATTCCCCGGGGAGAAGGTTTGTTTCAAATGTAACATCGGCTCTCCAAAGCTGGTCATCTTTCTGCTTTATTAAGTTTATGTACTCCATCATTGCCTCAAGTCTCGATGATAATGCACCTATTCTGAGTGATTGAACCTCCTTGCCAACTTCATTTGAACTGGTTTTGATTTAAATGTACACATACACATCCCAGCCAGATACTGAACAGACTCAGTCTTGCAGACTTACACAGCAGCTGTGACAACAACTGATGTCACCTCCTTTGCAGAAGTTTCCACAAGCGTCTTCCAAAGGCCAAGTTAAACAAGATAGAGCTTATCAGTTTCTTTAAAGTGCTCTGGATGAGACAAGTCCATGTGACCCCCTTCCTGGCTGCAGGGGTGTGGTATGTCACAGCTCCCCTATCAGCTGGCACATGGCGGTGGGAGATATGAGACAGCAGAAAAGTAGTAGTAATAACATCACCCAGACTGCTGAAGACAGAACAAATACGCTGAGTAACTTCAGTGTGTGCACACTAACTTTCCGAAAACAGGTGGAGGGTTTTCAGCCCTGACTTCTGCTTGCACATCCCGCTCGGCACAGACGGGTGGTAATGTTGCCAGCTATGCATTGGAAAGGCTATGGATCGTTAGCATCATATTAACACCTTTATAGCACCGAGTTGCAATACGATTTTTTTTTTTTTATTCCCAAAGTTCTCCCTTCTTTTGGTAATCTATGACTAAAAAAAGAAAATACTAGCAGGGTTATTTTTCCAAAAGCAATTTTTTAAAATAAACACCCTGCCTCTCTGTTCTTGCATCAGAAATACTAGACAGTTTCAGAAGGCACCCTCAGTTTTACTGCTGAAACTACCAAATGTTTCAGGTTTCCTTCACTGCCTCTAATTACGATTAAATGATCAGTCGCAAACAAATATTTTTTAAAGCTTTCATAATGATTAATTTTATTAACTAGCCAATAACATATTAACAAAAGCATATATTTAAACATTTGCAAAATATGTCATTTAATACTTTGACCTTGGCAGGATAAAAAGGCACCTCACTTGCAGTAATTTAAAAACATAGCCATAGTATTAAATGTTGCATTCAGACAGCTTGCAGTTTTCACCCCAGGGCTCTCCCAGTTTTGCTACATGGGCCCCTTAGCATAGAGGACAGCCTTAAAGTCTTACCTCCAGCTGGTTATCATATTTTAGTTAACAAATGTGGGTAATATACCTTTTTATCTTGTGAACGTGCCCTTTCAATTTCAGAATTTATGTGCACTTGTCCCTTCTGTCACCATTCTTCTAGGCTTCATTAATAGTTTTCCCACAGTAAACAGTTCTGATTCTAAAAAGCTTGAAATATGATGGGGTATTAAAAAAAAAAAATCTGCTAAGTAAAGACAGACTCTTTTCAGATTATTTTTTACATTTCAGAAATTAGGGGATTGCCTTCCTGTTTGCAGCACAGTTCCCCTGGATAGATTTCACCAATATATTCTCCTTTGTTCTTTCCCCCCACCCTTCAGGTTGTTATGCCAATCTATTTCTACAGATTCATACTCTGTGTGACACCTTATATGGGGACTTATTGCACCAGCATAGTTAAAGTCACTCTAGATCACTTGGGCATTTCCCTTGTAAACTGTGCTATTGGTGCAAGATTAACTGTTTCAGTCATACAGCAACACAACATATACATTCCGGAGCTAGCAGATTTTCTGCAGTTCTGTCAAATTGGTCCAATTTTACTGCAATCTCACACCTGACACAAATCTCACTGACTGGCCTAGCCAACTCATATTGGATGAAAAAAATTTAGATCACCTTTACCCATTTCCTCTTTCAAAGTTAAGTGTCTGCAGATAGAAAATAAGCTTTCTAGGGCACGAACAGCCTCTCATATTTCAATGGTAACGTGCCCAGCACAAAATTGTGGCTGGAACCTAGATGTTAATGCCATCTTAAATAATAATATTTTTTCAGGTGCTGGCCAGAGTTTTAGGAGATAGTTCCAGCAATGAGCATATTGGAGTAGCCAAGACGTAGCTGCTCAAAAAAAGCAACATGGAACAGTTACATATGCAGTGAAAAAAAGACCTCCTTCCAGAAAGCTGTGGAGGACAGCTGTAGCTCAGTCCTCCTCAGGGTCATTAGCTTTTTTCATCTCCTGTAAAACAGACTGGGCATGACTTTAAGAGATGATTAAACTTAATATTTATGTGTCATTACACCCTCTCCAACTCCAGCTGCAACTTTTTATCCATGAAAGCCCCAGGATTCATGATACAGGATAGAAGCCTTCTCTCTCCTGCATTTCCTTGTCATGCTGGTTACAATTACTTCTCCCACCATCACCTATGTCTGAGCTGTTTTTGGTTAAAGATTCTTAATCCTTCCTGGAACTGTATAAACAGAATCATGGATCATCAGCCACCTAAAATCACTTGTGAGCCCTGGACTATAGCAGACACAAATGCCTTTTGATATTCTCCACAGCAAGTCTTCTACAGAGGTATAATGACTTTTGTGCCAAAGTTCACTTCACCTTTATGCTGTAGGGATGCTCTAATGGTCCTGTTATGTACAGGACATATATATATTTATATGTAATCCTGCCCATACAGGTGGTGAGGTGCCAGTTATGAATCAACAGAATTTATAAAGCTCTGCCAGAGGTACTCATAGCTGTAAGTTGCACACATGGGTGCTTTAAGCACTAAGAAAGGCCCTGCTTTCTTCACACCTGAAATATGGGCCGATAACCCCTACACCTACAGAATTCACAAGCTAGTGCATGACAGCCCATGCACAGTGAATTTTAAATGCAGACACATGATCTCAGATTCCACTCATAAAGGGCGATCTGTACTGCAATGTTTGAGACTTGTAAGTGCAAACATAGCAGAGGCACTACAGGGATTATGTGAAAAAATAATTATTCAATGTAGAAAGGAAGTTGGCTTGCTTTGAGCAGAGGCGTTAATAGACTAACCTTTTTCCCCAACACCAGCCTGCTTACCTGAAAATATGAAAACATCTACTGACACAATCTTCTATTTATTTGAGTTGGGTATCATATCCTACACATTAAATGCCTTGCTGCATTTCAGACTAAGATGGTAGTTAATCTGAATGCCAGTTATAAGAGTCATTTTCTAAAAATTAAGCCCTGGACAACTGTGTTACAGTAACGTTGCAATTTTAGTAATTTGGAGGCAGAGAGGCATGCAGATCATAGCATACAAATATGGTTAAATTTAACAGAGTAGATTCAGGAGAGATAATCCCCCCTTCTACCAGGTTCAGAGTAGTTAATGAGAGCTGGAACTTGAATGACAGTAACAAAACAGGGACTTGGCACAGAGGAGATTTGCTTCATCACAGAGATCTACCAGAGTTAGGATGAAACCAGCAGTAACTGGAGCAGGGGGTAAAGGTAGAAAGATTACAAAGATCTATGGTAGAATAGGTATTTAGGTCCCTCTCAAACACAGCCTAACCTTGTTTCCTAAACAAGGTTCTCCTCCTCATCTCCAATATGTTTCATTTGCAATTGGTAATTCCCTAACAGCAAAACTGAGAACACTTGGGTAGACATGACATTAGCAAATTAAGCACAGGGACATCAGCTGCTGTGGCTGCACCTGAGTAATGTCCCCCTAGCCTCCTGTCTGCTTCCGTTAGCAGAAAACTGGTTTTTTCTGCCAGCATAAGCATGCATGTAGTAGGTTCCTAACACTATCAAAATGAGCCAGGCCTTAAGTATGGACCTATTCCTTCTTGGTTCTGAAGTTCTTTTGGATAAACTTTGAATAAGGATAGGAAAGAATAAACTTCATTTTCTCAGGCTGGGTACACCCTCCCTTACTTTTTTTTTTTTTCCAGCCTAAAGTGTTTTTGAAGAAAGGCAGTGTGTAAGGCCATACATTTGTCTCCTAAAGTGAGAAAGTAGATGTAAAGCTGCTAGGACACCCAGTGGAAGATGCTGCTGGTCAACTGCTAATCTGTGTGGCAAGAGGCTCCCTGGACATCCACACCTCAGTGGAAGTCCTCCCATAACTGCTTTCCTTATCTTAGCATCTCTGCAATAACCCAGTGATAGAAGATCTAAAAAAGAAAAGGAAAAAAAAAAATGGGGCTTACCTCACATACCCCTATCTATGTAACTCTTGCATCTGATTCTATTAATTGATCCATCTTCTTTGCTGTTCCCAGAACTGAAACTGTCTGCATTCAAGGGGGTACTTTGCTTTTGCTCCGTTTGTGGAAATGGGTATATGTATTTGGGTGTGTTTGCTTTTTTACTGTCGGTTTTATATATTCTACAATAAGCAAGTTTCACGGCTATGTGCTTCATGGGAGATAACATAAATAATTTCTCACCAACTTCTCAAGGTAGATCATGCCAGGTCACCTGCTAAGCTGTTGGAGTGCTAATATATGGTATGCATAGGCACCTCTTACATGTACCGCTTACACCTACTTGCCTAGAAACAAATCAGTAACTCCCTACACCAAAGCTTGCATTTGTCTGCAGATCCTTATTAGAGGTGGGATAGTGCCTCAGGGAGGGTCACAGGCATTCTACTACTTAGGATCAGTGCCTGAGCAAAATGGAAAGGCTGCTAAAAATAAGCAACATTTGCTCGTTGGTATAAATAACAAAAGCAAGAGGGCAAGAAAAACAGCAAGAGAACAAGACGAAAATGAAAACTGGCCCCAGACCAGGCCTTGCAGAATGACTAGTCATCTCCTCATTGCCAATTCTGTCACCATCTCCAGTATGGGCAAGATACCTTCAACTGCCAAGTGCCCTCATCTTCTTTCCTGAGAGGACCATTACTTGCAGATTCACAGTGGGCCTGAGCATAAGAGGTAGTTCCCACAGAACACGTGTCTTTCCCTAGAAGTTTTAGGGTTTGGGCATACTGAAACAAGGACACAGCACTTCACAAGCCAACACAAAATGCCAATGTGATCCCTGCAATAGCTTTTGAAGCAAGTATTTGTTTTATCTCTGCTTTGTTTATAGAGGGTTGGGAGGGGGAAGAGAGGAGGAAAGAGTTGCACTATCATAAAGCTATCATCATTAAGAACTTTATCCTCTCTTTATTAAAATAGAAATAATGTTTGGATTCCCATTTTTCTAACAGACTTTCCTAGCAAATAGCTCCTAGAGCACACATGGCTGCCTGTCCTCAAGTACTAATGTTGAGAAAGCTAAGAAGTGCTATCTATATCTGGAGGAAAATAAGAAGACTAAGCTAATTAAAAATTCACCCTTGCACATATGCACCATATTCCTCAAAGCACTGTACACTCCCATGGCACCAGGAGTTTTGGGGTGGGCTGCCTTTTTATACAACTGGAAATTTTAAAGTCAAGTATGTTTCTGGTTACTTTTCATTTTAGGCTCTCATTAATAAGAAGGAATAATATTTGGGAATCAGCTCCCAAGTAGCACACTCAATTTTTCCTCTTCTTCTATTTCATGTATTCTATTGTAAAAAAGAACACACAAAAAAATATCTATTAACCTTACAATTAAACAAATAATGGCATTAACAACTCCCACTCACCACCTTAAGCAGGTTTAGCTGGGAGAGTTGAAGCAGCTATCTTTGTCCTGTGTCTCTGCCAGAGGTCACCATCATGCAGCAGGATCAGCTGATCCTCCTGGATAAACTCCTGAGCAAGTGCAGTCTACAGGCTCCATCATTAACATAAACCACCTCCAATTTCAGTTTACTCTGGCAGTAACCTCCTAGAAAAATAGAAGGGAGGAAACCTAAGGCTGGTAACTGTTTCATCTCTTAGTATCAGATAAATCCATCTTTGATTATATTTCAAAGCCCTAAAAAACAGAACAGTCAAGAGGTTTATAATAATGTTCTGGCTTGTCATGAATTAACATGAATTCACATAATGAAAAAGGTCACTAGCATAACCATTGAACCACTGCTAAAATAAGAGCTAAGAAGGGTCCTCTAAAGTTTATCCAGGTATGTGTAGACTTTAAACATTTTCAAAAATAGCTGTAGTTGCTAACTCTATGAAATTAAGCTATTTTCAAACCTAGGACTAGAACAAATTTGGATATCTCCACATGGATCTGACAATTTTGCAATATCCAAACTATCATAGTTACAATATGACTTCTCAAGCAGTAGAAAGATGAGAGAAGGAAAAGGTTCTTACTCCAGTGAAGTGATTTTTCATGTCAGACCAACAGATGATTGGCTTAAAAAGCTAACAGTATCTCTTTGGAATCCAGTGTGGAGATACAAATACCTATAGTGAGTTATATATATGAATTATATAGTGATTACAGTTAAATTTCTGGTGCACATATTTCACATTGCCAAATTCACATGAAACAGAGAATTATATTAGTTTTAAGTATTGGTATGAATGAGGAGAGTGCTAAACAGGTATACCTTGAAAACAGAAAAATAACAGAAAGGTGTGCTGTGGTCTCCATAGAGCAGGGAGCATGTGCAACAAGGGAAGATTTAAAAATGAGGGCAAGATTTATTATGCTTATTCTTGAGTGGATGCTAAGATCCAAGGCTGGGAGGTGAGGGAAGACTGAAATAATGAAGAATTTTCAAAAGAAGAATAATTTGTGATCTCTGGAAGGGTTTTGTTTTACATTGCTTGAATGACACTTACATAGCTGCAATACCACAAAGTCCTGGTATAGGTGCAGTGCATTGAGTTGAGAGTACCTTCTGTTGTGGCTGCATTTGTCCTAGCCTCATATGTATAGCTCCAGCATCCTCCTGATACCACTTCAGCTAGCCCCAAGACATCAAACCCTGACATGACCATCTCATGTGCCCTTCTCATTCTGTCCTTCCAAACAGCATAGGCAAAGTCCTTTTCCTCTCAGTCATGTTTGTAATTCAGCACTTCTTTGCAGCTAAGGTCAATTCAGAGCAGGTACATCTGTACAGAGAGAAGCAGGATCTGGTGTCTAACACATAAACCCTGCCCAAAGTCAGCCTCTACAGCTCTATGCTACGTTTTCAGGACTATCTTATTTAAATGATCCAGAAACACTGTGATGAGGAGAGGAGAGAGATAGTATGACACCACTGGCTTGAGGCACACGTGGCAAGGGCAGGCACAGAGCCAGACAGCTCCCTAACGGCAGGGGAGCCAGCCCTACTCCCAACCAAAGCAGCTCTCCCAGCTATTCCTGTCACAGGCTGCTCTGCAGAGCCTCTGCCAGCCCGTGGAGGAGAGCACAGGCACATGATAAAGATAAGCATGAACTGAAATGAGATGGCACCAAATTAATTTCCCTTTGCATGACCTATGCACTAGATTTTCTGGCATCTCAAAAGGCACAAAGAGAAACCCACTGGAATAAGCAGGGCCCTGCGTCAGCAAAACACTTCATTTCTCACCTGAAACACTCAGGCTGGTGGAATTGCAAAGGTTAGGATTACTCACTTTTTCCAACACAGTTCTATGTGTTTAAGTGATGACTATGAAGGGGCAGCGAGAGTATTCATCTCATACCCTTTAAAATAACTTAGAGTGCACAATGAAGATATGAAAGATGCCATTTCTGCACTCCAAAAATCAATACAGGGAGAGGGAGCCCACTGGCTTATTACCAGGCAGTGCTTCTACTGTGGAACACCATGAGCAAATACAATGACATCATCACAAGCATCAAAAAAGCAGAAACTGGACAATAGGATTTATCTTCGGTTTGTCTAATGTAAGTTGTTCATTCAAACAAAGGAAAAAAAAAAATCTTGACAACTCTATTCAGTTAAGAATTGAGAAAGATCTGAAAATACATTTAAAAATCAGGGTCACCAAATCTGACCTTCTGTATTGTTCAGCAAACAAAATTTCCTCCACTTACACTTTGTCCATGGATTTTGCTTACTGCAGCTTTTTTATTAAATATTTCAGCCAACAAAAGGAAATAGCAAAACCAGAAAGGAAACAAGACATTCATTTTCAGGGAAACTGTAAACTAATTCTGCAAAGCGGGTCAAAGGAAGCGATGAAAAATACAAATCCATCCTACAGTTTAACTTAAGCCAGAAAGTACTGGTCTACACCTAGTTCTTGTAGCACTTACTAGATAGCTCAAATCTGGTTTAGAAATCGACAGAGATAAAGTAGAACAGTCACTCAATATGGACAAATAGTCCAGCATTTGGGACTCAGGAAAAGGTTGTGCTAATAAAATAATATAGTGGCAAATACATATATTTGCCAGAGATCATAGTGGTCCCTTTCCACACATTTTGAGAAGTGCAGGGATATACTATCTGTTTATCCACTAAAGGTACAGGTTAAAGCGAGGTACCTGACAGAGAATAAGGGCAGGAAGGGGCTGGAGTTCAGGAGAAGTTCCAGCGAGAAACCATCTCCCACCTTTAGATGAGGCTGGTGGGTTTAGTTGCATTACAAGGGAGCCAAGCAATAGAAGACAACCTTTCTCACAGCAGGATTAAGATAGATTGTAAACAAGATGGAACTGTACATTTTCGTAGTCCTCAGAGAGGAGAAAGTAGCCAAACCAGTAGAAAAGAAGAATAAGAGAGTAATACCAGAAAGGATTAAGGGAAGAGGGTCAAGGGTGTGGAACAGGGGTCCTAGTCCAGGAAATGTTCCCACTGGCTACAGGTATCACCACCTACTTGCAGGGTGGCTGTTTTAGGCCAGGCTCTTCTAGGGAGCACTGCAAGCAGCAGTAGGAGCACTAGAGAGGTGGGGAGGCCTCACCACAGATTGTTTTGTCAAACTCTGTAATGCTCCATGGCCACATCTTATGCCAGCTTTCTCCCTCCCAGCAAATTTCAAGGAGAAAAATGTTTACAGCACACAAAACCTTTGAAGGGAAACTTCAAGTATTGAGGAAGATTGTTTGCAGCCATCATACTTGTGCCCTATTTTCTGCCTAGGAATGAAAGTAAATGAGAAGTGATTTGGCAATGGTGCGAAGAGGCTGTCCTTCTGAAACTCCAACCTTTCCCTCAGTTTCAGGCCATGCCATGCCTCTTATTTTACTTTCAAAGAGCTAACTGGCAGAGAAATCCATGATGTAATCTAGTAACTACACAAAATTAGCTCTAGCCAACTATTAATTCATTTGTTCTTTCTATTTGCAGGCTCTCCTTTGCTGAAAAATAAAACTTGGTACAAGTCAGCATATTTTACCATGTGTAAAATTATAAGAAGGGAAAAGGCACAAAGAAAAAATATCATTAATGCAAAAGGTGAACAAAAATTCAGCCTAGGGACAATCATGGTAGCAGAACAATTTCTTATACTTGAACTACTTTACTGACATATCTCTTTTGCTAATTCTAGTCTAGCCTTTTTACCCTCACAAAAAAAATATATAATTGTATTCTCTTCCTATATATGTAAAAAAAAAAAAAAAAAATACCTAAACTCAAGAAACTAACAACCAACCAAACTAACCATTCTTCATGCTGATTTCTAGAATAGGACTTTCTGCAAGCCTGAAGCATCTCTATATTAGTAGCAAAACAAACACCACTTACCAAATAAATCTGCACTAATCTAATCTAAGAGTATCTAACCACTCTCCATGTTTCCCTATTGTTATACCCCTATGGAATGATTTTGCTAGCCCTTCCCTAAACCCTTTGCTTCCTGTACCTCCTGCATCTCAAAGGTATGCAAATGAATCCTTAACAGCTTTTCACCCTTCTTTGACACATACACTATTATTTTTTCTTTTTTACCACGCTAGAAACAAACACACATGCGCTTATTTACATTGTGATAGCCTCTAACGGCTTCATCCAGCACTGTGGTTGGAGCAAACTACCAACCAGCAAAGCAAGTCCAGAGTTCAAGCAGCAGCAATCAATCTTTGAGCTCCTATGCTGGCAAACTTCAGCATATGGACACCCTCAAAACAGAGGGGTGCTGACTGGACTCCAGCAGCACTGGGAGTTATAAATGCTTCCTCCACTAAACTGTTTGGTTTTTGAAGTATGGGAATGTATTTCCTCTTAAGTAGGGTTTCTACCCTTAACATTATCATAAAAACTGGTTTCCGTCACCTCTGTCAATGTATATGTGCTTTTGCAATAACTAGACACGGCCCTTACTCCCAGTCAGTTAAATCTATGTGAGTAGGTCAAGCGTTAATATAACAAGGCAAAAAACCACACAGCCAAATGAAAGTCTGGTTTCTTGACTTAGATAAGATAGAAAAAGTCAAGGGCACCATTTTCAAACAAAGGCAAACAACAGACCCCTAAATCTGTATTGAGGCACACTAATTAAAGCCCCATCTCTCTTTGAGGAATTTATTTCAGTTAAATAGAATAATTTTGGTTTAATAAGCTCTATTTTGGTTAAATCCCAGCCAACAGGCCTAGGAAGCACTCTAAAAACTTTTAACAACAGAGCACAGCACATAGTTCCACCAGGACTGTCCACCACTGGAAATTATGGGGCTATCATTGCTGTGTTCCCTTGAAATGCAATTACTCCAAGCCAGAATGGAAAAGGGTTTATTTCTCCCTCTGGCCAGTACTGCCTTTGGCAAAACTTACTACAATAATCAGCCTATATCATTTACCTTGCTGCACAAAATGTGTCCCTATGTCTGTCTGAAATACCATGAAGTAATTTTTTCTTCCTGGTTCTGTGATGCAGCTTCTGAAAATGTATCACTTCAGGACAGAATAAAAAACAGTAAAGCTGGCTCTAGCATAAACAAGAGGACTGACCCTCCTAGTCTCCACATCATGATGCTTGGCTGTAAAGTAAAAGGTGACAGTCAAAATAGAAAAAGCTGTCAAGGGTTAGTCTTTCCATGGGGTTTGCCTAGGTGGAATCTTTAAGAAAATAAATCCAGGCCTCAGGCAAGGATGCCAAACTGTGTCAGTGTTGTTAGGCAGGGGTCACTGAAGTGCCCTTTCCACACTTAAAAGAATTTAAGTTTGCAATTGATTTGGAGGAGAGCGAAGATAGGAAACTTACAGCTGAAAATAGAGACTATTCCTGAGTTTTGGGGACAGGAAATACCTACCAAGTGAACACAAAAGACCCCTCCCCTTCTATAATCAACCAGATATTTCAGGAAAAGTGGTCACCTCCAGCTGTTCTCCTAAACCACCTGGTAATATTCGAGCATATTTAGGCCAAGCTTTAATCAGATGGCTGGCAGAAAGAATCATCCCACTCATTGCAAGCAATTCACTCTGTGGCCTTAAATAAATCATTTGCACATGATCAGCACTAGAGAAGAAGAAAGTTTCCTGCTCCTTTTCTTTTTATGTATAGAGGTATTATATGAAAACAGGCAGAGGTATTGGCTGTTAGCCCAGGTGAAAGGAAAAAAAAAAATATATACTTCTTTATTTATAGGGAATCTTCACTTAGTTTTGGAAGGAGATTTTTAAATGAGATTACTGTACCAAAACACAAAACATAACAAAACAAAAAGCACTAAGCAAGTGAGAAAGGGTAATTTTCAGTTGGACCTGGTATTATTCAAAAATAAAGGAAATATCTATGAAAGTACTTGAAGAAAAGCTTTCATTAGAGAAAATTAGGGAGTGTCATAGCTCAGAAAGAACAGCTATCTTGATGCTTGACAGAAAATGTAATGTTCCTCTCCCTTGCCTTTGAAGGTCCCATTTATTCTTGGTGAAATTCTCCTTCTGCAGATGGGGTGAGTAAAGAAAAATGCATCACACAGATCTGCTGATCTTCTGTAAAGAACTAAGCTTCCCATGAGGTTCCTTGGATTTTCTTCCCACTAATCAGCTTTTGATACTCTTCTGCATGTCCAGAAATCATTTAATTTATATCAGAGGAGTGGGTACGTGTCTATAACCTGACCTAACTAGTAAAAGGTGACTCTGCCTGTATATATGCTTTCAGGAACTGATGTTTGAACTAGGCAGCACCAAGAATGGATCAAAGAACCCTGGTTGAAGCATAAGGTACAGCTGGATCACAAAATGAAATTGGATTTTCTGAGGCCCCTTTCCCTGCACTCCCAGCACTGTGCTCCCCAGGTGCTGTGCTCATGCCCTGTAGATAAGCACGAGCTGCAGTACAAAGCACAGTTGGCAGCTAATTTGGATTTAGCCATTTCACACTTACAAGCCAAGGATTCAAAGACAACCACCCGGGCCCCCTCCTACTTTCCAACACAGAAACAATTTAAAACAGATCTAACACCTATGTAGTACTGATTTGGTTATCTTCAAAATCCCCATTGTTCTGTTTAAAGAGCATATCCTCCTAGAATAGCCTCCTTTTGATAAACAACTCCTTCTGCATGTCAGCCAAACAACAGTTTTGGTCTTTATCACAAGTGGACCAGCAGCAGAAACAGTGTGTGTCGAAGTGGGGGAGGAGGGAGTTTTAGCTGAAAATAGAGTTCATTGTCAGCTGGACTTTAGACTCAGGTTTTTAAATAGGTTTTGGAATGTGGATATGAAGCAGTTAAAAGAAACCTACCACCAGCCCTTAAAGGAAGAAACCACTATTCACACACTTAAAAAGTATAGTAGAACCTCGAGTAATGGGGTCATTTGTGTGTTGTACACAGACGTTTCTTGTATAGAAGGTAAAAATTTACAGGAAACAAACTATTAATTCCACAGGAAACAAACAAAAAACACAAAACCTTTCTTAACTAGAAATACGCAACACAAAAGAACCCAGTTTAAGAAAATAAATGTTTCAAAAAAAAGAATTATGAAATTTAAATATTGGTTTTTAAACCCACAAAACCAGAAATTTAATTTTAAAAGGTTGTATAGACCAGAGGTGTCTGTGCCTTTTACACACTTTGTAGGAAATTAATAGAGTTACTACAAATTATTGATTTTTTTTTTTACATTCCAGGTATTCACTTGATGGAATGCAACTATTTCTGAAGTTTCTTTTATTGAAAAAAAAAACTTTTTTCAGTAAAATGTCATTGGCATGAGTCTATAATGACACTACACAGTTTGATTGTTTATTTTACTTAAAACATCCCCTCAACACGACTGAAAATAGTTTTACTTCTTCAAGTCTTAAGATTAGTTGGTATATGAGTAAGATATACACACTCTAAAATCTACCAGAAAAAAAAAAATTTTTTGCATGTTCCATTAAGAGCAATGAACCCTAAAAAAGCAGATCTTCAGAAAGCTGATATGACTAACTTTAGTAATCATCAGCACGTGTGGTAAGTAGTAAAATGGAAAAAATTTACACCCAAACACAAAAAGTGATGACCAAAGGAAAATACAGACTGAATATCAGTTGTCATCTGGCTTCTGTAAATCATGCAACTTTCACAACAACCATCTGTTTTGCTAGCAACTGCATAGCATGTTCCTGTAGTTGGAGAAGAGACAGTATTCCTACCATATTCTTATGTTAAAAAATGCTCTTAGGTCCACAAGCTGTCAGAGAAACTTCATCCCTTCATTCTAAAACCTTTGCTTAAAAGCTATAAGTGGCCTAAATACAAACTTCAAGATCTTCAGCAGTGCTACCTCCTGCCAGGGCTAGCTGACCACACCCAGGCTGGGGGGTGACCCTGGCTTGCAGAAACAGGCCAGACCTCGATGGTTGTATTTGGAAAGGGCTTGTGGTTAGTGCTGCCTGGTTTCTAGGGCTTCATACAGATAGAGCATCTGGGCAACGTTAACTGTGTCATCCTGTAAACACCGACTGGCTGATAGCAAGAGTATAACACAAGCAACAAAGGGACCATGTAAATCTGTATTACTCTGTTTCGGTGGTACTCAGATGGCAGGACCAAATGTTGTGCCTATGGAAATGAGCTCTGGAAGTAGTTAAAGAAGTGTTTACAGCACAGTCTGCAGCAGATAAGGACACAAGATGCTCTTCTAAAGTCAGGAAAATCTATCCCAAGGGTAAGGTTTTTTTCTCCTGTTCAACATCAAGAGCCACAGATACTTTAAACACAATTTCATCCAGGAAACTGGACTGGCTTTTTGGAAGATTTCCAACATTAGGGGCTAGCAACATTGAGCAAAATCTTGGTGCACTAAGATCATGTGCCAAATTTCCCCACTGGTCAAAGAGGTGACAAGTTCTCAAAAAAATCTGATACATAAAAGGCAGTATTTCAGGTCTTGCCATTATTATTTAAAATAGACCAACAGGGCTGTGTACAGATACATATAGGCAAATCATCAAATGAGATGGGAAAAAGTTGATTATAAGTGTTGTGCACTCGATAGGAAGGAACTAACGTTGATTTTATTTTAACTAATGAGTTTTTCTGCATCTCGGTGGCAAATGTAAAATATTGCCTCAATTGTATTTTCTATGGGAATACAAGTTACTTCCATTCATATAAGGCTTCATACTGAGAAATGAATGGCAGCAAGGATTCACAATTGCTGAACTGATGTTCTTCCCATTTGATCATCTAACTTCCTTGTAACAACTACCATAATTGCTGCTGTAGAAGATCAACCATTTTCAATCCATTTTAGCCAGCCTTTGCTGCAATTTGGTGGTTGAAAGGAGGAGAATGACTTTTTCTTGTGACCAGCCTCCAGTTCAACCTGGACTGCTGACAAGCACTCGCCCACAATAGGAGAGCCTAGTCCATGCAGCTCACTGAAAACTTCTTCAGTTATAAAAAATATGTATCAAAGGAAAATGAAAGTAACTCTTATTAATGTAACAATAGTCTATGCTTGTAAAAAACCTCGAAATCTGCTATTTTAATGAGGATAGTGGGCATTCTATATTTATCTCAGATTCCGCTGCAAGAAAAGAGATACAAATTACTCTTGCAGAGACTTTCTGTTTTCACAAGATTGAGTTTTGGGCTGAGTTTATTTGTTTGTTTTAAACTGAAATAACCAACATTCAAATAAAGTATGTGGTTGTTCTCCATGTAAAGAAAGAGAAATGCTTTCCATTTCTTAGAGTCAGCTACATCTGAAAGGAGCTTAAAGACCAAAAAAAAGAAGAAAAGCAATAAGTTTCTTTTTTTAAGTAAAAAATAATGGATTTACCCAGCAAAGGAAAGATTTAAATTTAAGGACTTGAGAAACATTGCTGGAAAAGTCCAGGCTTTCATGCTATCATGGCGCAGACAGAAATACATGGATGTAGCAATTATGTGCAGATATGTCACTGAGGAATACTAATACTGTGTTATGGAATTAAACAGAGAGATTGAAATTAGCTGCAAACTAAAGGTGGGGAGGAAGAGAGTCCAATTTTTGACCTAAGGCTCTGACGGTATACTTTAAATATTTGAAATGCAAGATCAGAACCATCAGGATTGATGGAGATGGAATCCAGGTTCATTTCAGTTACAGAGAAGAAATCTTTTAAGGAAATAAAATCAAATTTAGAGACCCATCAAACAGCAGAGAAGGTCACAGCAAAAATAGTCCCTTGCTCTCACACTTCTTAGTTTAGCTTCTACAAAATAAACATTTTTCTCCCACTTTTATTTTTAACAAATTTTCAAATGTTTATGACAAGAAAACGGAGACAAGATTGCATTTGGTTTGTCTATGGCGCCACTTGTTGCTATAGGGAGACTACTTGGAAAAGGTGATGAGTGGTAAGTTGGTGAATGATATTAATAGAGAAACAATAGACAAATTGCTCTCAACGTTGTGGTTAACCCTTCAGTGCTCACTCTTTGTTTTCTCCCTCTTCTTCAGGAGGCCCAGACCCAGGACAGTGATTACATCTCCCTGCACAAGCTGCTAATTCTTTTCCCCTTCAAAATGTTAGCATTTTTCTCCCTTTCATTTCCATGAGCACTGTCTATTGAAAACATTTTTGGAAGTTGGGGGGGAAGAAACTCACTGAAATTATTCAGGTCCTTAAGGAGAACTGAACTTTTCATGCTTCAGTAAAAAGGATGATTTGTGCCTTCAGCACAAGTCAAATACCATCTAGCGTTATTTATTTTTCTGAAGGTGTAGGTGGAGAAAGGAAAAACTCCACCCATGATACCAGCCAAGCAGAGCGCAAACAACTAAGTACTTATTGTAAAAATATAGCTTTGTTGAACGTGAAGAACATCCCTTTAAAAGCCTTTAATAAAGGGGAAAAAAAAAAAGGACACATAAAAATGATTTGCAGTTTCCCAATGAGCACATCAATTTACTTAATTAAATATTGCTTTCAAAGTTGCAGTCACAATAGCTCTTGTCCCTTGCCAGTTGCAGTAAGAAAGATACATTGAAAAACGATGTCAGCTGAATACTAGCATTGATGTTGATGCCAACTGTCCAAAGCCTTGCCAAGCCACTGACGTTTAGAGCGAGGACTCCCTCATTTTCAGCTCTTTTTAAGGCTTTGTTAAAGTACTGAAATTCTAGAAGCCCATTTTTGTGCATCTTGCAGAGACATACAAGACCTTCTATTCTCAATCAGGACAAGATCCTTCTACCATGCTGAGGTTTCTCAATGGAAAGAGTTTGTGTCACAAATTATTTTTATATTCATTGCTGACTACCAGATTTTGATCCCACATTTTGTTTCATGAGATGTAAGCTCACTTTGCAAGTGCACTCACATGTTAATTCAGTGATTTTCATGTTGATTTTTTAAAAAATAATCTTTCCTCCCCTAAAGTGCCACTCATTCTCTGAAATTAATCTACCACATTCAGGTCATTATAGCTTGACACCTACATTTTTTTATTGGTTTCTCATTTCTGCACAGAACAGGACTCAGATACATTCCATTAAGAAGATTTCTTTAGCTTTACCTGCATCCTCAATTAATTCCAGCCTACTAATTTTTAATAAAAAAGAAATAGTTGTATTCTCCTTCATCAAAAAGCTATGTTTCTAAGTAAGGGAAGAATCCAAGAACAAAACCAGTTTTGAGCAATAGTGTGATTCTGGCAGCTCCTTGAGCATGAGAACTGAAAGGGGAGATCACACAAAGTGCAGTGAGAACAGTGAAGACAAAACCATCACACTTCCCCATTCCCCGCACCCCCCTTCCCTCCCCCCACCACTTTCAGTAATAGAGGCATAAAAAGCAACAATAAGATTTGTCCAGTGACACTGAAGGCAACATATGATATATACACCTATGGAACCTGTTCAGTTACCAGCAGGTTAATATTGTCTCTGATTCCTCTGAAACAGAAATTGCACTAATGACACTTCTTATAACTAGGTGCCTCAGCCCAAAGTCTTGGTGAGGCTGTCTTGGTCCTTGTGGACTTTTAAGGCGAGATGTATAAATAAATGGTCACTGATACTGCCTAATCACTTTCTTTGTTGTCAACTTCATTCCAGAAGCAACTGCATTTTAACTTTGACATAATGAAGACATGCAGCTAAGGCTCACATCATCTCAAGATTAAGTGAATGGAATTTTGCCATTTTCCTCTTGACAGTTCTCAAAATCCACTCTTGCACTGTCATTCTATCCAAAGTCAAATGTATAGGGAGCATTCACAAGGTAGAAAACCCTTCTGAAGTTATATTCAAGGAGTCCTCCTTTCTTTCTAAGACACCTTTAGTTAATCCTACTTTGTTGCCTAATATCAAATGAGTGAGTTTATTATTCACTTGGGCATAAACCAATTTATATCATAAGGTCTAATACATATTAAAAAACTTATATTTTAGGACACATCACTTGTAACTTACTGAATAAAGGTTTACTTTAAAGGAGTAGCAACCTTCTAAAAAGCACCATGTGTTGAGACTCATTTACAGTCAATTATATTTTAGTGCAACACAAACACAGACTGTGCTCATTAATAACCCAGCATTATTAAAAGGAAGTTTAAAAAGCCCCAGATTTAGTCCTGAATTCCTATCACACACAAACATAGGTCTTTAAACCAGTATTTCCACTCACATGAAGCAGAAGTGTATTCTCATAGCCTTATTATCTGCCTTGAAATTTGTCTTTTAAGCAAAGTTAGATTCCAAATGCTTAATCTAAATGCCATCTCAGGATTGAAACAAATGTCACTGTGGTGTACAGCCATGGGAGGGGAAAACAAAAAAAATCAAATCTGAACTGTCACTCTTCAGACCTACTGTCGTCAGAAGGAGCAGAGGGTACTGAACACCTCGTAAGCCTAAATTCTGTATTTTAATTTAATTACAACTGTAATTCAACTCAGAATACAAAAAACAATAACTAAATGTCTTCATGATTCCCTAGTGCATAAGTTGCACGTTGCATATTCTCTCCATTGCTTTGTCCAGGCCTCCAAAGCCTTAGAGAGACTGTTGCACCATTTCTTGAGGCATTTGTCTCAAAGTTTCAATGGCAAACCAAATAAGAGACAGAGAATAAAAAGGACTATCACAGCAGAGGGTGATTCTCTGTGTTGTGTAACATCACAGCTTGAAATTATAATTAAATTAGTCATACAGAAAAAAACAAACTTATAAATCATATTACATGTAAAAATTCTTCATAATCTTAAAGACCTCCTCTTATCACAGTGAATTCATGATCCAGTTTTCGGTGGCTCCCTTCACAAAATTTTGCCCACAGAACCAAAGATAACAAATGGATAAACAAATGTAGGAATGAAGGACCAAGTGTTAACTCTTTGAACTTACAGGTGTGAGCTTGGTGCCTTCAGCATTATGAGCATCACCTGGTAGGTATATTGAGGTCTCTTTACTGCTGCATTTTTGCCACCTTCCTTTAATGCTGGCTAACATTTGACCAATATTTTACTTTACTACAAGAAACAGAAAGCATTCTCATCCTGATGGCCCAGCTAACACACCCAGTGATCAAATGATTCTTTCCCATCTAGAGTTCCTTCAATTTTTTTTTTATTCTGACAGTAACTAAGAGACTATAAAACCCTCTCTATGTTTTTCTTTTATAAGCAGAAGTCTTCCATAAGTCAACATATCTGCTTTTTGCATTGACATCTACATACAGTCCAACAGGTCCTAACATCTGGAATTGCACCATTTAATCAATCCTGGAAAACTGCCCTTTATTGCTCTCTGAAAAAAATACTGACAGTGTTTATTCTGTGTAGTGGAATAGGTCACTATTACTTAAGCTTTTCATGTGCTCCAAACAGCGTACACATGCAAGGCGACTACACTGTGTAACATGCTGGAAAACCAGCAGTTAACAGCACAGTTGTGGAGAAAGAAGAATGTAGTGACTCAAGACAAAAACCCAGCTCACCCAGAAAATGTTATGTGCTCTTGAATGTTTACACAGGGCAGGCAGACCTTTTCTACTTTGCTGTATCCAAGGATACATCAGATGGCTTCATGCCACAGCAGAAGCCACAACTTTCTCTTCTTCCATAGGGTAAAGGGCTGACTCAACCAGTGCCACAGGTCCTGCAATCCCAAGGAGTCTGTATTTTCAAACCTAAAACTGAGAGGCTTTCAAGTAGCCTTGTCTTCACACACACTTTAATTAATTAAATAAATAAATAATCAAGCAGCTCTACATTGTGCTCTGCTTTTTCATTCATCCTTCTTGTTTTTATCAAGCAAGCATGACTAAAGTGCTATTGTGATGCACTTTTCTCAGAAATGTGGCCAAGTGAGGCTACCTCCACTGTGTTTCCATGGGTGTTTAACATTAAAAAAGAGCACTCAGCTGGGCAATGGGTAAGTCATTACATCCTGCTTTAAAACAACAGGCACTATACATAAACCATGCTCTCATGCAAATCTGACCTACATACTGCTGAAATCTCCCAATGTCGGGAAGGTTTCACAAGTAATTCCATGTGTCCCATAGCTGTAAAACTGGTGTTATTTTAGCACCACAGGAAGCACCCCATTTGCCTTCAACAGCTTATTGTGGCATGCTTCAACCCTTGCAAAGTTCTTCCAGTTTCTTACAGTTTGGCCAGGAAGTTTAAATGGGACAAACATCTTCAGAACCATACATGGTATGCCAAGAAATGCTCTTTCAGCATACACAAGATTTATCCACCTTGGAAAGACTGTAACAACTCTTTGTGACACAAAAAAAACCCAAACCAAACCAAAACAACAACAACAAAAAGAA
>JANHGN010004427.1:0-24222 GCA_024605025.1 Megaceryle maxima
GGCTGTTGACACAGTGATGTTAAGTCCCTGGTGGCCTGGAACACCTTGGGAACTGTAGCCGTGTTGTGCTTAGGGCAGGTCTGAAAGTATTTCAAATAATTTGTTCCAGCACCCTATATTATGTAGGCAAAGGCTTCCATGCCCCTGAAAGAAGCAAACCGATTACTATAAAATGCAGTGAGAAACTACACCTACGTGCTATCTTCACTGCATACCCATAAGAAAATATGACCAAATACAAATATTCATTTAGTGTCAGAAGACACAGAAGGAAATCGTGAAAGGGATTGCCATGAATGTAGCTTGAAGCATTCCAAATACAAATGTAAACTATTAATCATAATAGAAAGGAATACATAAAAAGCAGGCTGCTAGTAAGAGACTGACAAAAGACTAAATAAAGACTTTCAGGATGAATGTTCCTTCCAGGCAGTACAGTGGAAACTATATAATACCAAACATAATATGACAAAAAGAATCTTTTATTACAAAAGCCAAGATCTCATCTTGAAAATGTAAAAGTAGATGAAGAACAGTTTAAATATTTTAAAATCTAAATTAAAATCACCCTTTTATTCTTGATTAAAAAAAAAAAAAAAAAAAGTTTCTTAGTGTTTCCAGATACTATTGTGCTTCATGTTTAACTTCACTTAGAGCTGTAGGTATTGACCAACTCTAAAATTAAAGCACAAGTGTTTCAGCTTTGGCACATCAAGGTGAAGGTGTATAAAATTACTGTAAGTCATTTTCATCATCTGTAAAATATAGAATAGAACCATTTTTCACCACACAAGAGGTTTGTGGCAGTAAACCACTATTGGTTTTAATAATATGTACACTATATGGAAATTTCTACTTCTATTCTGTTCTCAAGCTACTGAGTAAACATTGTTTTGTACTTGAGTCATCCTTTCACTGAAAGTGCCATTTTACTGTTTCATTCATCTGTGGTTTTCCCATTGACAGTTTCATTGTCATGAAGATGCTATTTTATAATAGGGACTGTTTTCTGTATTATCTGTTTGACTGACCAAATATTTACAAAGGCAATAAAAATTAATAAAACATTAAGAATCAATAATTATAATAACACATGACAATTAGTGGTAATGAAAGCTGCATGCAAATATGGAATTAAGCATTTAGACTGAACTAGTATACAGAATTTATATTGTTTTTAGAAAGTATCAGTGGTTACATAATATGTCTTTGGTACACATAAACATGATCCCTGTGGTTTTGGCCCTCTTATTACTTAAAAACTTCTATATAGACCTTAGCATCATCACTTTTTATACCTGCTACTCTGACAGATCCAAAAGCCACAGACAATTCTAATCTTATCAATCAATACTCCTAGCAAAACTTAGCCTCTTAAGTCTTATAAATTTAGCAGTGCAGGAGTTAGAGTTACCTATACAAGGATGCCATAGATTTCATTTATAAAAATCTGTAAACTAAAAATGGACAACATATTGCCTTTACAGTGTCTATTGATTATTTCCTAGGAATAAAGTTGCATAGTTTTGGTGTTATCAAACCTAATAGAATAGATTGTTAGTGACCTCTTTGTAAAACCTCAGATGTGAGAGATTCAAACTTTGATTAATCCCATCTTTGATTTCAGAGATAGCCATTAAAAATATCAATGCATATCAGTTTAGATGTGATGTCACGTGAACAAGAAGAAGCAAAGAGGGGGCATCTAAATTTCTGTATAACTATAATATCTCTATCATTGCCTAATATATTTGTAAGCATCTAATATTCATATCCCTATGCAAGCCCTTATGCAGTAGAAAAAAAAATGTGTTTCTGCATGAGTATGTGTATGTTCATTCATGTGTGTAACTGAATAGGACATATTCTTTGTGCTTTGGAACCTACTGCTTTGAAATGATATTTAGATTTGTGTAAGAAAGTAATTTAATGTAAATGTAAATAAAAGAAACAGGACTTTCAGGCAGTTCTTTCTCTTGAAGTTAAGATTCCCAGACCATTTTTCCAGAGATTTTTAGACATTACAAAACATTGTTATGATGAAAACTTCCTGTGAATATTGTTCATCAGTCTTTCCCTGGAAGAAGGAAAAGAAGCTAAGATCAAGGCCCTAAATTAATAATATGAGAACATATTCTAGACTATTGACACATTTCCCTTTTAGAGGCTGGTGAGGTGCTCAAACTGGTTCATCTCTTTCTTTGTCAGTTATTGTTTCAGAGTCCAGTTTCACCATGATAAGAAAGTAAAAAATTTGCCACCATGTTTCCTTCATATCATTTTCCCTGTGCGATAAAACCTAACAAAGAAATATGAACTATTATCAGCAGTGGCCATATTTCCCAGGTCTCTATCACTTACCTCCAGAGTACCTCTGAGTTGGAACTCACAAGAACTGTGTCACATAACCAATGATTCTACTAATAACAGCTCACACATATGGTGCAGAATATTTAAATCTCATCAAGTTTAATATTTAAAGATATTAACATAAATTTAGAAAAAAAAAAAAAAAAAAAAAGATATATTCATTCTGCTGTGCTTCTCCAGTTCAGAGGGTAAAATACACACTCATGGTCTAAGAGATTTATAATAATTGTATATTTTACTTGATTTTGAAAGGAAGACCAGAACCTACCCTTTCCAATTCCTTTTCAGTTCTAAATGGTTGCTCAGGGCTGAATTTCTCTCAGGTTTCACCATTTTTTCTCATGTGAAAAATCCTCCTAATGAAATCTTATATAGACTAATGAATATTACTGGGGAAAGGAACAGAAATTGCTGTTGAGTAAATCACAGCTGCCTCTCCCAATGAGTATCTGTGCACAACTTTGAGGTAAATCATAGAAGATAGGCATTACATATACCATCAGCTTTCTTGAGGTCATTCAGGGTCCATGTTTACCTCTTCATTATACTTAAATCCCACAGTTTCTGTACATTCACGATATATGAATCAGAGCACAATCAGAGTCAAAGCAAACAAAATGTGATTCATTGACAAAATGCTTGCTGAGGTAAGAAACCCATTGCCTAAAGCAATAAGATAAGAGGTAGGGTTCATAATGCTTCTTATAATTTTTAAGACACAAGACATTACAGTTGCTGCTCCTCAGGCTAGATGTGAAGGCTGAATATTTTGACATGAGCAGCTATGGATTTCCTCAGTGCAAAGAATAAATATGTTCAAATAGTTCTGCTGTGTAAATGTCTGCACTGTCTCCATGTCCCTACTATGTGTAGATCAGTTTACTCCTGAATATCTTTAAAGTCTCAATCAAGTTCAAAACATAACAGGCCTATGCAACAAGACTGGAGTGACTGAAAAGATTTTCAGGTAGAACAAGACAAAAAGTAGGAAGTTCTTTGTATCACTTATGCTACTGTTAATACTCTAGACTGAACATATCCAAACTGACTTTTAATTATTTTGGGACCTGTAACAAATAAACGTATTGCCATAGACCTCAGCCTCAGGGAATGAATTCTGCTTCTGAGTTACAGGAGCTTCTAGATGATGCCTTTGCTTTTCACTCTCCAGAGTTTGACTGATAAACTCTGGTCAACCTCTGTTTCTCTTCAGTGTGATGTATATAGCATTTATGTGGTTAGGCTTTTGGTCAGTCTTTTGTTTGATATTTTGGTTGAATTTTCTGAAGATTTGCTTGTTTTATGGTAAAAAATTACAATACTGGGTAAATAGAAGGGCCTTAACCCTTGGTCAATTACTATTATCTCCAGTATGTTCATTCATCACTTAGAAATAGTGACTAGTGTTTTGCACACCTCCAAAACAAAACCACTGCTTATGCTATCAGTTAACTGACATTTCCAAAGAAATTTTATCTTATGCATGTTATGAAATAAATATAATAGACTTAAATTATAATAACATGTTATTAAATTATTGCCATATTATTACATGCAATATGCCTAATTTGTTATTATAAATTATGAGTTATCATAGATATATAAATATTACATATTTGTATTACATATTTTAAAATAGTTCTTATTTTCATTTGGATTCTTTGGACAGCAAAAACATTTCCAAAATTATATTCCTATTTTAAGCTTTAGTTTGACTAGCTAGAATGTTTTTCCCAGACTTTGAACTTATCTAGGTCTTTCCTATGCTGTGCATTTATATACAAATTGATGTACCTTTTACTGGATCTGAAATATTACACTGTATGTGAAGACAATTCATCTATGTAACATTGCACAGAAGCTGGAATATTGACTCAAGTACACAACTATCACTACCCCCTTCTAGCAAGGTTACTGAACCAAATGGCTTATTTAGAGCACTATCTTTATAGGGCAGATGGACAAGAAGATAACATTGCCAAAAGTCTTGTCTACATTATTTTTTTTTTCTACAAACAGTGGTTTCTTGAACCACTTTAAAGTATATTTACTTAGTTTAAAACATGATCTGTACCTGTATAGCTTTCACTTGGTTTACAACTGGACTGAATACAACCACAGTCAAAATTCATATTTCTCTAAAGATTTCACTTAGAGACCAAAGCTTCACTGATACCAGTAAGAAGAGATCAGCACCTCCTTCTCCACTTCCCTCCTAAGAAAGCTGTAATGAGCAATGAGGTCACCCTTTAGCCTCCTTTTCTCTTTCGATTTGGATGAGGGAATAGAGTGCACTGTTAGCAAGTTTGCTGATGACACAAAAGTGGAGGTGTGGCTGACACACCAGAAGGCTGTGCTGCCATCCAGTGAGACCTAGACAGGCTGGAGAGTTAGGTGGGGAGAAATTTAATTAAATATAACATGGGCAAGTGTAGAGTCTTGCATCTAGGAAAGAACAACCCCAGGTACCAGTATAAGCTGGGGACTGACCTGTTGGAGAGAAGTGCAGGGGAAAGGGACCTGGGAGTCCTTGTCGACAGCAGGATGACCATGAGCCAGCAATATGCCCTTGTGGACAAGAAGGCCAATGGCATCCTGGGGTGTATTAGAAGGGGTGTGGTTAGTAGGCCAAGAAAGGTTCTCTTCCCCTTCTACTCTGCCCTGGTGAGGCCACACCTGGAATATTGTGTTCAGTCCTGGGCCTCTCAGTTCAAGAAGGATAGGAATCTGCTTGGAAGAGTCTAGTGCAGAGCCACAAAGATGATTAGGGGAGTGGAACATCTCCCTTATGAGGAAAGGCTGAGGGAGCTGGGTCTCTTTAGCTTGGAGAAGAGGAAATTGAGGGATGATCTCATTAATATTTATAAATATGTAAAGGGTGAGTATCAGGAGGATGGAGCTAGGCTCTTCTCAGTCTCAATCAATGATAGGACAAGGGGCAACGGGTGCAAGCTGGAACATAGGAGATTCCAGATATATATGAGAAAAAAGCTTCTTCACGCTGAGGACAGAACACTGGAACAGGCTGCTGAGAGAGGTTGTGGGGTGTCCTTCTCTAGAGACATTCAAAAGCTACCTGGATGCATTCCTGTGTGACCTGATCTAGGTGATCCAGCTCTGGAAGGGGGATTGGACTAGATGATCTTTCAAGGCCCCTTCCAATCCCTAATATTCTGTGATTCTGTGATTCTCCCAACTAAATGAGCTCAAATTTCTAAGCTGTTCCTCATAGCACATTCCTTCCAGCCTTTTTGCTAGCCTTGTTGCCTTCCCTTGAATGCATTCAAGGACATCCACAACTTTCTTAAATTTTGAGGCCCAGAACTGCACACAGTACTCAATCTGAGGATGTATCAGTGCTGAAAACAGTGGGATTAGCACCTCTTTTGCCTGGCTGCATATACTGTGTTTGATGCACCCTCTTGGCTGCCAGGGTACAGTGCTGACTCATATTGAGCCTCCTGTTGACCAGTACCCCCAGATTCCTTTCTACAGGGCTGCTCTCCAGTAACTCCTCTCCCAGTTTATAATTGTGCCCGTGTTACTCCATCTCAGGTGCAGAATCCAGCACTTGGACTTCTTAAATTTCATTCCATTAACCCTAGCCCAATGCTTCAATCTATCCAGATTTCTCTGCAAGGCCTTTTGCCCCTCAAGAGAGTGAATAGCACCTTTTAGTTTGGTATCACCAGCAAACTTGCCAAAGGTGCATTAAACTAATGCACAGAGCTCATTGATCAACATATTGAACAGGACTAGCCCTAGAATTGAGCCCTGAGGAACATCACTGGTGATCAGTTACCATTCAGATGTATTCCCATTCACTGGAACCCTTTGATCTCTGCCCTTCAGCCAGTTCTTCTCCCAGCACACTGTGAACCTGTTCACCCCACAGATGGACAACTCATCCAGAAGGATGCTGTGAGTGACAGTCTCAAAAGCCTTGCTAAAATACAGAGCAATGACATCCAGTGCCTCCCCTCATCCACTGGGTGAATGACCTTATCATAGAGAGAAAAGAACTTTGTGAAGGACTGGATCATGTGGTAGGGAACACATGGTGGACCAGAGGGAGAGCATGAGGAGGAAGGAGTGCCGAAGACAAAATGTTATGGACTGACCAAAATTCAACACATCCTAATATTCTATAAAAAACATGAAAAAAAGAGACAGAAGATGATCTAGAGCATACTCTAGTATATCTCTGGGGGTGGTTAAGCTTTCCTTACAGCCATTTGGCAAAATTAATGTATCAGTGACAGCTGCATTGTTTCTTGAACTTCTTGTTGAGTCTCTTGATACTAATGTCAGAAAGTGGTAGATATTCAGCACTGCATCCTATGTGATATGACAGGTCTTTTCTGTTGTCCTAAACTAGTCCCTTTTCATCTAGATTAGTTGAAATTCTGAAAATAATGTCTGTATTTTTATCATAAAGAATGACATGTAATTCCTGTGCATGTATTTGCTAGGAGGGCAGGCTAAAGTCTTCAGTGAGTCATTTGTCCCACTCATTTTACAGACCTGTTTTATGAATGTTTCTCCAAATTGTTATTTGGAGGTGCTTGGCTCTGCCCATTTTATATAGAGAAAATGTAGACAAGAGTTTCAGATTAGAAGCATAGCTTTCAGAAAGGAAGATGAGGTAAGTATAACCTTTTGTTACAAAATGAGAGAGAAGCATGAGATCATTGAAGGTTTTTTTCCTTTGTGTTTTTTGTAGTTTGACATTAGGAAAAATGAAAGACAACACCAAAAAATACTTTCTTGAAGGTTCTTGAAGCCTGTGAAAGTTAGTTCAATCTTTAAGTGAAAATTCTAATCTATCCCTTGTGTCTGATAATGTTTTTGGCACTTATACATAAAATGAACAGTACAGTGCAGAATAATTGCTTATTTCCAAAAACTTCATAAAGAGTTTTATTATGTATAGTTACCCTATGTACTTGGATGAGTGCTTTAAAGTCTCCCTCAGTAGGCATTGATACAGTAGACCATAGCAGCACTAAAAAAAACATTATAGTCTATTATGTCAATGAGCTGTGCATGAAGAATTTCCTTAGTAGTATTTATTGGCACAATACACCATAACAACCATAGAATGTATGATTATGGTTTTGATGGAGGAATTGTAACAGTAACATTAAGATCTCATGGAAATTAAGTAGCAGTGTCCCCTGTACTTTAACCAAAATCATAATAGCTCTAAAGGGTCTCCTGTGATCACCATGGATGAAATGGAGAGTAATTGTCACTGTAATCAGACCACGTCTTTTAGTGTGAGATCTTCTTTATTCTCTTCTACATTTTTTTGTTTAGTTTTGTTTTTTATTTTATTTTATTTTGGGGGGGGTGGGTTTTTGTTTGTTTGTTTTTTGTTTTTTGTTTTGTGTGTGTGTGGTTTTTTTTGTGTGTGTGTTGTTTTTTTGTTGTTGTTGTTAATGTTAAAAAATATGGAAAGACCCTTGTTAAAATGTGCAACAAGTTTTCATTTAAAACTCCAAGAGCCTTGAGACCCAGACTAGCTTTTCTTTCCATATTTAACTCATTTCATTGCACCTTGAAGTATTATAGGGTTCTAAAAAGACTGTGTGATCTTATTGACCATGTGTGCCATAATCCTCCTTAAATACAAAAGCTGTGTAAAAATAATCCAACAAAAGCCAGGAACTACACAGTTAAGGCTTCTTATTCCGTCCATAATACAATCCATGTGTCTGGGGATTGCATTTGATGTGCTTTGGTTCTGGGCAGATTGGCTAGTAAAAAACTGAGCTGATTCAGGATGAAACACTGTTATGCCTCTCCTTTCTCCCTCCTTCATGGGGAGGTTGGTGACTGCAGCCAGTTTTCACTGAGGTATTGCTAATTAACAATGTGTAAACTCACTATAGGTTACCAACAAAAATTTCTTCCAAAAAAAATTATTTTAGAAGAATTGTTGAAATCTCAGTGTTCAGCCTCTCCACTGACACCTTACATGGATAAAAACTTAGGGTTGTCAAATTTCTAGTCACCTCTGAAACTTTCTGAAATCTGTACTGCTGTAGGCAAAATCAGCAAACACAGAATGGTTATATGGTTCTTCCTCATAGCCAGAGAAAGAGCCGTTACAGATGTTATTCTCTATAACATCTTCTACACAAAACAGCTGTAAAGGAGAAATCCTACAGGTTTATGTCAATATGGAATTATATTCAGTGAGATTGAAGTCTCAGACTGTCACTTACCGGACAGCCTGAAGTTCCTCAAGTATATGAAAATAGCACATTAAAAAAATAGTTATGTTGGAGTAAACGCCTGTGATTTTGTCAAACTACTTGTTTTCAGAGGATGGAAAAAAAAAAAAATCTACATTAATTGGCATTTTCATTCTACTCATACAAGGCTTTGTGTGAAACAGTGAGGTAGAATGATTTTTTATCATTATTGAATTATTTGTTATTTGGGGGATATGGTTTTGTTCAGATTTTGGGTTTTTTTTTTTACATGGACAGCTTATCCTGTTAGTTTTGTTTGGTTTTTTTTTTTCTTCTCAAAAGAAAGGATATTTCACAGTGAGATTTCACTTTATTTTGTCTTCTGTTATCTAAGGTCACTTACATATCCAAAAAGTGGGTGAAAAATAATTTCATAGTTTGGTTAGTTATAATTTGTGAGAAGGCTGTGCATGAGCAACGAAAATCTAAGACAGTAAATACTCATGGTGAAAATGTATTTTAAAGAATAGCAATTCCCTAACTTTTTCACTGGAAAAGGCTATGAAGCAGAGAAGAGTGTACAAAAAAATGTCTATAAAATTAACTTCTCCATTCAAATTACTGAAGTTAATCTGTCAATAAATTTAGTCCCCAAACTGATACAAGTGACGTTTTCCTTAGCTACAACAAAAGGTCTCTATATGAAAACCATTGCTGAAAGCCTTTGTTTATTAACTACAAGACTGTGCCTTGTTAATACAGTGATACGGTTTTCCAGTCAGAAGTTGAGAGCACCCTGTAACCAGGTCCACAGAGGTTCAGCCTCATTTTAACAGTGGAGTATAGACAAGGAGTAACAGAACATTTCTGTAATAAGGTCTTTTTGTAAAACATGTTTTTCCAGAAGTAGTCCAAAATTAATTGAAAGTACCTGTATTTCAAAAAAAAATAATTTGTCATTAACATCTCTTTCGATAACAGATCTTCTAAATCAAAATGAATCCAAACATTTTAATTAATTCCTTCTGAGCATAATAAAACTGTACATAATTTATAGTATTAGTCAAAATAGCATCTAGCATTTTAAAAAGTTAAATACAATCCAATAACTAAAATAAAAAGAAAGTAATTCTTTCAGTGGTAGCTTCCCCTACATCTTAATTATAGACTCTAAATGGACGTTTCAAAGGCTGACAATAAACTTATATAACCCTTTTTGTAGAACTTTAATTAGGATCAAAATATTATATTAAAGAATGAAAAAGAGAAAAGTAGCAATTACAGTTTAATCTCTCCAGTTACAGAGCATTAACCAGTTATCTGCATATTTCTACATACTGCACTTATTGCCCACCACACCACTGTTTCCTGCACCACCACAGCAAAAATAAATATAAAATGTATGCAGTCACTATATGGACATGGTTTTGAAAGACTTACAGCTTTCATGTTGTTCACAAAAGACATAGGGGAGAAAGTATTCTGCACTGTGACTTCTTAAAGAGTCCTTGAATAAATGTAATGCAGAAGTTATTCTATTTTTATGTCACATACTGTGCTCATAATAAGTGAACAAATTATTGATTTTCAATAGGGAGATTATTTAAAACATTTTTTTATGCTTTCTGGATCAGTATTAACCACAAGCATGTAGACTACACTTATTTTAAAATTGTAACTTGTTATGTCACTGAAGTTACTGCTGTTTGCTGTACCATGGTACTGGCATTTGATGTCACAGCTCTGGGCCTTATACTTAAAACAATTGGAATATTTATAAGATTTCTAAGTAAATTTTTTACAATAATACAGTTTAGAATTACTATATTTTCAGGTCATTATGTAAACACTGTCTCACATTTCATTGTTCTGCCTTATTAGGAACAATCTTGAATGACTGTTCAGAATATTGCTGTAATTTTCTTGACTTGGTTTGCTGTGACAGGCACATTCCTATGGAAAATAGAATGTTAGCCTACCATGTTAGCCAAAGGAGGATGGCTCATAAGTACAGCACAACAAACTGTCTCAATTATTGCTCTTCAGCTGTGGGATTCACTGATGCAAGAGCTAAAATCACACTACCTTCAGAAATGTCAACAACTCATTCCGCCAAAGAAAATGAAAATGAAAAAAGCCAAAAACCAAAAAAAACCCCAAGCTATCAAGTTGAAAAAGACAATGTGAAGATCAATCTGTAGTTTCGAGGTTGGGTAAGGTACTTAAAATATTACTAATAAATACAATATCCATTAGATATAACTTCATTGACATGAGTTTGTACGATGCATGTGGATTCAGAAACATTAATATCTCTGAAAATAGGGAAGGGACACCTAAAATCTTCTACTCGTCTGAATACTAACAAATAGGGATTAATAGTGTATACTCAGACCACCTTATCTCTGTCCCCAGGAGTAGTAAATTAACTGTAAATAGTCTAACTATATTAAAGAATTAAATGGCAGAGGGATTCACTGGAGTGTTTTGGAAAAGCTGTGATGGAATCCCAGAGCAGAGAAAAGCCTTTTTGCCTTTCTTCCATATTTCCATTTGAAATTGTTGTTCTTGGAATTATAGGCAATTCAGTAAGGAAAGAATAGGGAAGGAAATTTTAGATATTATTGTGGAGAAGCATGACCATTTTGAGACACAAGAATATGGCTGTAGGACTAGTGATAGGTAAGAGCATTGTTCCTGTGAAACTTAATGAAGTGATTGTCAAAGCAGGTCTGATCTTGCGAACATTATCAAATGTATCTTTTCATTAATGTTGTTCACAAGCACCAGTAGCCCTTGTTCAGTACAAGAGCAGAATGTACATACACTTGAGTGCGCATGTTGGGACATAGTTTAAAGAAAGCAGAACAAGAGCTATGCCTTTTTTTTTCACCATGTTTATTCTTATTTTTCAAAAGAATTCTGAGAATGTTCTAAGAGTTGACAAGATACTACTTGGAAGTTTAACTCAACTTCAAAGAAATATACCTAGTTAGTAATCCTGACATATGCCACTTAAGAATATTTAAGGTATACTGTCTAGCCTCCAAGTGTTTCTCCAGAAGGCCCTAAATATCCAGTATATCATCTCAGATGGTACTTGTCATGTAGTTTGGGCTACTAATCCAAGAGTTTGAAGGTGTCACTCATTTCAAGGTTAAGACACTTTCTCTTGCTCAAAACAATTAATGAAGTCAAGAGAATGAGTCATGTGAAGTTACAAGGGTGAGTTTCAAAAACATGTCTACTGCCAACTAATATGGAAGGATCTATCTTCTTTAGGTAGCATGCCCTCCCTGGATCCAAGACTGACATGACTGGACTGTTAGGATGTCTCAGATAACCCCAATGTATCCCAGAAGAACTAAGTGTCTATGCTTGGACAAACAAGTACCATTCTAGGTGTTCATCTATCATAATAACAGCTTAGACACCAAGTTCAGACATCTATGTATATGGTTAAACATAGAAGGAGAAGGGTGTGTGAGGAGATTAAGTTTCTGTTAGCACTAGACCAAGAAGTGTATGTATTTATAGCAGAAATTTCATTCAGGTGGACAAAAAAGCCAAAAAAAGTTTCTCCCCTGAACATGACAAATCCTGCAGTTCTCAAGTTTTGGGTATGTATGGTTATTTTTATTTGTTCTCACACTCTGTACCTTAAAAAACCTTAAAACATTAGTTTCTGTTTGTCAAATGAAATAAATTTATTTTATTTTGTATCATTTCAAGAGTGATGCAAAGAAAAAGCAAACTGGACTTATGTCTTTAAAAACCTAGAAGTCTTTAAATCAGATTTGGATCACTGAATGGAGCCAAATCCTTGTGAAGAATATTAAGTCTCATCAAGCAGCCTAGAGACTTACCTTCATGTTGTTCCACCTGGAAAGCAAGAGAAATGATGCAAACACTTAAAGAGATGTAAAGAGGTATCAGCCTTCCCTGTTTCTTCCATCAATCCTTTCCCAGTAAGGGAACCTGATGACCACTACATTTTCCGAAATTATAACCTCTCTCAAGTCCTGCTTTCTGAGACACAAGTATTTCAATTTATGTAAGGAGGACAGAGTGCCTCCTAAAACATATATGATATTCTGGAGACATATGAGACAAGGAGGATGCAACAAACTCTCTGGATATTCGTTTGCATAGAAAAGCATAATGAAGGACCTATTTCTCAAAACAGAGAGGCTCTGAAATCCCAGAATACATGGGATGATGAAACTTGCAGATGCCTTTCCCTTCAGCATTTCATCTGCCTTGCTACTGAGTATTCCAGTCACCTTCACAGACTTGCACCTTCCATTCTTCTATTCCCATACTCTTAGCACCACCTCACCCATGCTTCTCTATAAAGAAAATCTTCTCTATAAAGAAAATTCTCATGACCTGGCCACCAACTGTAAACATTTGAACTATATTTACTTCTGACTCACAGTATACATCAGGTAAATAAATGCTTTGATAAGTCAGCAGGTTGCACAACTATTGCAAAGCTAAGGACACTCATCAGAATGTTTTAGTTGGTGTGTAACATTCACACTCTAAGTGCTGTGTCTGCAAGTTTAACTCAAGATAGAACAGTTTGGGACTGGAAGATCAAAAACATTTTTTAGACATTTTGCAACAGGAGGGTGTAATGGTTCATGAGTGCCACAATCACCAGTACATAGAGGACATATCTGTCAGATAAGTGACGATTGATTGCTTTTGCTTCTGATCTTCCCTGAAATTTAATATGAGCACATATTACTGTGCATCCAAATGTTACAGGGAATTTTCTATTACAAGGAGGTCTGTCTCAACTTCTGGCTAATTAAAAAAGAAATGCTAGCAAAGACAATCTTATCTTTCATTCACTCTGCAACGGGTGGAATCTGTCTTATTTTTAGTGACACTCTCTCCCCACCAGACAAATATTTATGTCCATGAAAGTATTTTGAAACTATGAAATATGTCCCTCAAATTAGATTTTCATTCAATAAGATATTGAAGTGTAACATCACACAATAGAGTTCCTTATTCTCCAGTTTTTCTTTCCTCCTATTTCTATGAAAGTATAGATTCAAATTATCAAAGATGAATGCCATGAGTCACCTATTTCATGTAATGGTATATGTCAGGAGAGAAACGCTTCAGATAATTCAGTCTATGTGTGTGCAATATAATCTGTGTAGTTTTTGACCACTGAGGTTGTACTTATGATAAGAGTTGATTTTTTTTTTATAAATAGAGATGTTGATACTGCTTCCTATTAATTCTATTAATTGCTGTCCAAAGGCTTGCATTCAATCTTTATGTAATGAACACAAAATTGTTAGTAGAATATTTCAGCCTTAAGTCTTATAACTCTATTGTTCAAATGTCACCTAACTGCAAATATTAAGGTCACATCTAAGCTTACCTGTTGGAATATCCTATTGTGTAATCTGACTGGTCTATATATTGTTCTCATAAATCCAAATTGTCCATCTTCAGACTTCCAGTTGAATAAAACCTGCAGCTACGTTTTTGGGTTTTTTTTCTCAATCATTATAATCAAGTGTGACTGCATTTATAAAAATTTGTATTTGAAGAAAAGACAGAACCTCCAAGCTTTTATTATTTGTTACTCATGGTTTTAATCAACTTTCTTTCAATATGGTATCATCCTTACTAAAAGGAAGTAGTGGATTATTAAAATAGATATAAATAATTACTTTGTTTTATTCCCACTGAAAATTTCCCATTACATCCTCAGGCAAGGGCTTTTTCTAATTATTAGTAATAAAATAGAAGGAAGAATGGAACTTTACATCTACATTTTCAAGTATGTTTGGTTTTTTCAGTAGTCAAACAAAAAACCAAAATCAAAATCAAACATAACATTTGCATATCACTGCGACAGTGACTAGTTCACAATCTCTAATAAAGAATGCATAATAGAACATTCCTGAATGCAGCAGGTTTTTTTTCCTAATGATTGAATTATCATTTTATTCCATATTTTTAAAAAAATAATTTTTCTTTGTTGAGTGCTTAATGTCATCCTTACTTTTGTCAGAAAGTAAATTAAATTGCTCAAAGGAGCTTTGTCCAGAAGTGTTTGCTCCTTTATTCTGTCCCAGAATGTTGGGAATACAGATAGCTTCCTTTCTTTGCAAAAGCAAGTGTAATAGCTTTGACAAGAACATAAGAAGGATAGTTGTGAGCAACGACGAAATGCAAATAATATGGCTAAGGGCCCGGTTAGGAAATAACTAGCACAAGTGTGAGCCATTATTACCATGTCAAGACTTGCTGAAATAATTTAGAAGTCCAAAATATTTATTTTGGCACTGATTTTGAGAAGTCTGAAAATTAAAATAAAATCGGTCTATTTTTTACTACTTTGCTGATAATGTGATAGACAAACCATCTCTTTGCTGCATTTGTTGGAGATGGGTTCAAGCTGCTTATCAATAGAAAGTACAAAAGGAATGCTTTTCCTAATTGGGCAAGACATTAATATAAGAAAGAACTAGCAAAATCTTTATGAAACTATTGCTGCTTCTGTTTGTTCTTCTTTGAAATTACATGACAAAAGCTAAGCACAAAAATCTATGGGAGACAGGCACATAAGATGCCAGATCCACAAACTGTAGGACTTGAGAGATTTAGTTCAGACTTTTCATAATTTACTAACCTCATATCAGCTACCACCTAATTTGGGAGGTGCATAAACTGTCCATATACATATATATATTTCTTTTGTTGTTGTTGTTGTTGTTAGTAAGAACCTCTATTGCCAGGCTTCTAATGTCATGAAAAACATTGAGTGCGTAGACCTCAGTGGGACTGACACAGTCCAGAGAAATTTACTGGTCTGATTGAATGGATATGGTCTGAAAAATCATGTTAGACCAAGAACAGTACTAGTTCCACAGCCATTTAACCAACATTTAGACATGCTTAGAACATTCCTCAAATGTATTTTTTAAGGTTATAATTTCAACACAGCTTCCTTGAAACCCTCAGTCAGCAAGTATATCAGGCTCTTAAGTCAATGTTATCTTTTTTTTTTTTTTTTATCTGAATGAGAGTTTTAATCATGGGACATGTATGACAAATGAATGCTCAACATCCCTCCTTGTGAGCTTTTGTGTGAAGCCTAATAGGGCAGGGCAGTCTCTTATTTCAGTGTATAATCACAGTAGGCTCTGGTGGAAGCAAAATAATAAGCATGAAACTTCCTCAGAACTGCAGTATGAACTTCAGCCCAGAATGACTCAGTAATGTCAGGACTTGGCTAGTTGATTCCCCACAGTTTTAGACCAAATTTGAGTCTGCAGTGAGTATTATCACAAGAAAGCTAGAAATGTCAGTAAGATATTTCAGCTTGCCTACAGTCATAGGTGAACAGGAATTTTGTGGAAAAAGGTTTGAAAGCATTCAAGTGACAGTGAAATACCTTAGTCATACCTGAAAATGTTATATAAGAGTTGTAGAAAGTTTTGTATTACTATTCTTTGTGTCCTAGTTAAAAAAATCAAACAGTAAGACACTACTTTAAAGATACATTATACCTATAGGGCCCCTCTCCACACTAAGCCTTCAGCCTTTGTCCAACCAGGAAAGTTTAGAACTTCCTCTGCAAGAATGTTTCTGAACCATTATTAAATTTCAGTGACAAATTTCCACTGATCTTCACTGAGCAAGGGAAGAGGACTAAGAGGTCCAGAACCTTCTGATTATTTAGGCATCACAACGTCATTGATCTCAGTGCAAGTCCTGTGTCAGATGTGCTGAAGGATCCGCAATGTGGCAAAACCACCTTTGAACAATAACAATGATGCCTGAAATCTTCACCCAGGGGATCTGAGTATCAGGGTTACATATATATGGCTACATTCCTTATCTATTTTTTTTCTTCCTAAGCCGTTCAAAAGTCAAGCAGGAAGGCCAAAAGAAATCAAATTTCATACAGTGTTTCCAATTCAAGTGTTCAGTCCTGTCCAGAAAACAAAACAAACCAAAACAATACAAAACAAAACAACCAAGATCTGTTTACCTTTCCTCTTGTGTTATCTTGAGGCAGAGATGCTCTATGATGATTGGCCTGGAACCTATCACAATGAATAAGTGCAATGGCCAAGACTTTTTTTCATCTGAACCTTACTCTTAGTTCAGCTTCCAGTCCCTCTAGCCAGTCCCAGGGCTTTATGGACCTTCAAAATTTTCATAAACAGCAGTTTTACTAAGGAGGAAACAAAAAAACTCCAACTAATTAAAAAAAAAAAAAAAAAAAAAAAGGCAACAGTGCTTTGTTTAAAATATGAGAACAGATCATATTCTAGCAACACCAAAATTGCTGATAACATTGCTGATAACATTGTCAGCACAGAGAAAAATTATCATTTTGGGAGATATGATTTAATTTTCCTTTCCTAACCAGCTCCAAAGGAATAAACAGGGAGAATAGCTTAGGTAGCTTCCTTCCTCCTTATCTCTTGCGACAGAAAGCTTTATGGGCATCTATGCTGTTCCTGCTGTCCCCCAGACTTTGTCAGTATTGGTGAGACAGTAGAGGTGGAAAGTACACAGCAGAGTGTTGACAGCTCTGCTTGGCTGTATTATTCTTCCCCATTTGTAATACCTGAGATGTCTCATTGATAAAACTTTCTTTTCACAACACTCCTTTATTTCCTGAATTATACTGACTGGCCTTCAAAATCGTGGCCTGGAGGTAAATTAGCAGTGTCTACTGGGCCTACTTTAAACAAAACTACCAGAAAGATGCCTCATGAAAGCATCCTGTATGGTATCATACTGCCAAAATTGGACCATCCTGCTCAAGATACAAGCTCAGTCAAGTCTGGCTACATTTCAAGACTATAGAATTATGATATTGCCCTCCTTCATGCTAAATCCTATTTATTGCAATCATCACTTAGTGAGGTGTTCCACATTTTGTGGTCCAAATGCTCAGAACTAATACTGTTGTATATTAAACTGTAATCTAAATTATAACTGCTTCAGGGATTGCTTCAGACTCTGATTACAGGTTGCACTACCAAAAATCAGTGATACAGGTGTTAAATTATCATGATAATGGTCTCCTGGTGCAGAGAAACAGCCCAGAATATATTTCAGTTACTGCTATAGTTTCATACCACTCTAGAAGATCCTTTAGCATGGAAGTGAGTGAATTCTTCCTGTTTTCAGAAACATCGACAGCTGGTGACCTCCTCTCTTTCTGCATTATTATACAATATTCAAACTTCAGTGGAGATTGCAAATAATTATCATAATAATGATATTTATTACAGCAATGCAGATCTGCTTTGGAACTCATCAGGTAATATGAGTTACATCTTAACATAAAGACTTAGGAATAAGCTAACATAAAAAAAAAAAGAAAAAAAGAAAAAAAAAAAGAAAAAAAAGTGAAAGCCATCTAAGCAGTGTTAAGATAATTGCATTATACATCTCCCTGCTTCTGACCTAGTCACACTTAAGTCTTCTATATATATTAAGAGGGGGAAAAAAAAAAGAATTTACTAAGCCCTATTCTCCTGACCTATTTTAGACAATCACTTTACTGTGAGATCAATTGCATCCAGGAGTTCCTATTTCCTTCTAGTGACTACAAATGAAGCTGAAGGTGACTGCTCTGGATGCAGACATATTCATCAGGCTGCTGGATCTCATCCATGATGTCTACCTATCAGAACTTTTAAAATGGTAGGTTCCACCACAGAGTCAAGACAGTCCAACAGTGGAGAAAGGTGTGCTGTTATGAGACCACTGAAACACTACAAAATCAGAAATATTTACTCTGTATTGGTTGGTTTTAGTGGGAAGGGGAGAGCTAAAGGTCTTAAGTCTGGTAAAACCATGTTGTTAGCTTGCTCTACAATGTTACAGCTGAACTGCTTTCAACACCTGAACGAGCACCACTGCCTGTACAGAGCACAGCCATCACCAATTCAGATGTGTTCTGACTTACCTATACTGGTAAGTTAAATGTCTTAGAATATGTTCTCCAACACTGAGGTGATTGGTATGGGACAACTCTAATTTTTACACTGTTATCTGTATAACTGTAGTATTCTTTTCTAAATAGGCTGGCCAACTGCAATGTATGGGACAGTGTCAACTGGCCAGAGTAATTCCTGACACTTTCTGTCAAGTTGATAGCACAGAGAGTGTTGTCACCTTGAGGGCACTCATAGGTCTTACTGTCCATGCCCAGAATGCCTCAGGGTTTACCCTACCATGTCCATGGCCCAATAGCCCCATTTCAGCCTCAGCTGTCTCAGTGAAGCAGGAATATTCTTACAGTTGCTGCTGCAGAACAAGAACCTGAAAATAGATTTTCTGCACCAGCACCTCTTATGAGACATACCTCAGTAACGAAGCAATAATGAAAGTAATCCAGTTCCTTGTTTTCATTCAAGAATGATTTCAAGAATTTTTAAATGTTAAGTGTACAGGAGGATCAGAGATAATTTGATCCATTATTAATGAAGTCAGTCACCTCACAAATAAGGACATAGACATAGATCTTTACCTCTGTCTTTAATGGTGATGATGGGCCCTGGGAGCCCCTAAGCCCTGTGTTGGAAGGCTGGGACTGGGGGGATGATAAACTCCCAGCTAACTCTGAACTTGAGACTTGTTGCTTCAGCTGGATGCACACAAGTCTATGGGACTTCATCTCGGGGTACTGAAAGATGTTATTGTGGGAACTCTCCTCTTAATTATTTTTCAATGGTCTTGAGAGTCTGGAGAGATCCCAGTCAACTGGAATATGATGAATGGTGTTCAAAATTTCAAGAAGAGTAAGAAGGAAAACCCTGGTCGTTATTGGCCTGTCAGTCTCACTTCAGTGCCTGGTAAAATGATGGAAAAGTTTATCCTGGAAATTACTAAAAACACTTGAGAGACAATGTAGTCATTGGCTATAACCAACACAGGTTCACGAGGGGAAGTCCTGATCAACCAACTTATTTTCCTTTTATGATAAGGTCACCCATCTAGTTGATCAAGGGAAGCCAGTAGATGTGGGATTTCTTAGGATTTTAACAAAGCTTTGTATGCTGTTTCTCACAGTATCTTTCTGGACAAAATATCCAGCATACATCTAGACAAGTCTATAATATGTTGGGTGAACAGTTGGCTGACAGGTATAGGGTCAAATCAGTCACTGGTGGGGTTACCCAGGGCTTAATTTTAGGTCCAGGGGAAGTTCAGATTAGACCTTAGGAAAAGTATCTTCACTGAGAAGGTGGTCAGTCACTGGAACAGACTCTCCAGGGAGGTAGAGACTGCACCAAGCCTGTCAGAGTTCAAGGAGTGTCTGGATGACATTCTTAGCATCTAAATCTAAATATGATTTATTTTTAGGTAGTCCTGCGAGGAGCAGGGAGTTGGACCTGTTGATTCTTATGGATCCTTTCCAACTTGAGATATTCTATGATTCTATGAATTAAAACACAATAAGGAAACTACATTGATGTTCCAAGACTTAGGTGTTAATAAGCCCCAAATGTAACTGGATTTCATGCTAACCATGAATTATTAAAAACCATTTACTCCTGTTTTAGCCTGTTTTGCCAATACAAATTTCAGCAATATAATACCCTTTTGTAATTCTAATACATTTACATACTTGTAATGAAGGTGTTCTTCTTGCTTACTTTTGGCATAGAAAATTTAAGTCCTTGTATTATCTATAAACAAGGTGGTGCAACATTAACAATTTCATTCTTTAGAAGATGGACACAAAATTGAGTGTGCTGCTGTCTGTGGAAGTGTTTATCCAATTTAAGCTTATTCTTGCTGAGGTCATTTCAGTCTGTTAAAATAGCTTATAATGCATGAAGCAAGAGAGACTCAACAAAGGAAAGAAAGAAGATTAGTCAGAACAAGAAAAGGATTACTTAAAGATGTTCTGTAGTGAAGAAGCTTTGAGCCTCATAAACTGTGAGGTGTGACTTATAACACAGCACATGACACTCATGTATCCCATGGATCACATGACATTGGTAACACTGTTGTAGTGGCCACCAATACTTTCTGACTTCACAGGGCACTCAATAGTAGAATTTCTAATCCAGTTCTTATTAGAATAGCAGCTAAAGAAATTGAAACGTTAATTAAAGAAATCAAAATACATAATTTTAAAAATTGCTAGATATTTCTATTATTACAGAGGCAACTGACTGCACTCGTATGCCCGTTTAATGTGTCTCCTGACGAACAAACGCATAGGATTTGGAAGATGATTCATTCATGAAAAAGGAGGGAAAACGAGTCATCCCTTGAAAAATAAAACTGTTTATAATATTCAATTGTGCACCATAAACATTATTAAATGATCTCAGAAGAGAGCTACACCAGTGCTGGACAACATAATTAAGATTGCAGATATAATGGCTTTGGCCTTCAGAATATTTATCATAAAGCCATTTTATAAAAATTACCTCAATAACATACCTAGATGATACTTTATCTTGAGCTGAATACCATAAATTACATTCTTCTATTTCTATGAGTATATGGCTATGGCAGAGAATGCTAAATTATTGCAGCCAGTTTATCACACCTGCAGAAATAAAATACAGTATTCACCATTCTTATTCTGTTATGAAGAAAATTTCTGGGTTTATTCCAGGTTTCTCTATCTAAATCTTTCTAGTGACATAAAATATAGCTCTTGGAAACAACTGTAACAGTATTATTATTTTTTTTTTTATACTGTATCCAATGAAAGGACCTGGTTACTGTTAAGGATAATTCATTTGTAAGGCTTTGAAAGCAGAGAAACTCCCATGACAGAGAAGACAAATGGGAACAATAGTGTGTTGCAACTTACACAGCATCTACCATCCAATGCACCTAAGAGCCATTAAAACTCGTAATTAAAACTTCCAAAAAGTTCCTATGAAGTAAATAGTTTTATTATTTCTGTTTTACAAATAAGCAAACTGAGGCACAAAAATAACAATTAATTTGATTAATGTCACAGACAAATTAGTGCAGCAAATCAATACAGACCTATAGTTTAAGTTCATGAGTTTGAATCCTATTTCAATACTTTGAGCAATAAATCTCATATGCTTCTTTTCATTAAATTACATGTTGTATTATTACTGTTGTTATTAGAGGGAAAGGAAAGTTTTCTTAATTATAAATGAAACATTCTCCAGAGAACTAGTAATGATAAAACTGAAGTTTGGACACAGGACTGAAAACCCTGAAGCTATTTCTAAAGAGAAATTCCAGCATACGGCTTGTTCCATCCTGTAATAAATTACCAGCCTGATACACTGTGATATGAGCCAGAGTTTATAACCTAATTTCCATTTTTCAAAATATTTTTGTAGGTCATCCAGCAAATGGTTGAAAGCTAAGTTAACAGTTCCTCTAGGTCAGTACAGTTTAGCAAGGAGACAAAAAGATAGAAGTGGAACAAGAAAACCATTCACAGTCACTAATTTCTCACCTTCAGGGAAGGATGCTGGTGGCCAGAAGCACTGCTTAGAGAAGAGGTGATCTGCTACATGATATTCTGTGAGCCCTGGTTGACACTTTGTTCACAGTGAGTGGGAAAGATTAATTGCTGATCTTATAGATCAAAAACTGTGACTCAGAAGCTGCAATAACCCTGCAGTCTACTGCTTTCTAGGATCAGTTAACTCACTTTTCCAAGGACAGACACTGGATTTTGGATGAAATGTCAGATAAAGTCCTGCCTGAAAACTATAGAAAGAGAAGCACAGGCTAAAGAAAGACATAATGAAAATGGGTACTGTGCAAATGCCCAATATGAGTCTGTCAATATGGCTTATTCTTGATTTTTTAAAAGCCTTTGCATTCTAGCTCTTCTCCTCAATGTAGATTACCAGACATCCTCTAAAACAACAAAGAAAAATAAAATATAAAGTATAAAATCTGTATCTGTTTTCTTTCTGGATATCTTCAGATGCTCCTTTACAGTTTTAGTAGTGTTGTTAATGAAATCCTCACATGGAATCCCATGGAGATCTATAGTTTATAACAAATGTTCTACTTTTGCTTGTATTTGAAAGATAAATAATAGTGCAACTTTTCTTTGGAAGGCCTTCTGCTACCTCTGAATTTAACAGCACATATTAGGGAGAACGTTCTTAAGTTAATAAATTAAAATAATTATTTGATGATGCAATATATTTAAGGTTAAAAGAATACCAGATATCTAAAGTGTCTGAACAAGAACTTTCAACTTTTTTCAAGGTTTAGGGTTAAGGCCGACCCCTGGACCTATATCAGATGCTCTCTAATAACCCCTCTCCCTTCCCAAAAGGAAAGAGAAAGGGAATAAGGGAGAGAGACTTATTGATTAGGAAAGAAAACTAAAGCAGCTTTACTGAAAATAATAATAATAAAATGGAATATACAAAAATATATACAAACCCAATATTGAACCCAACCCCCAGGATGGCAGTTACCTCGCTGTCATCACTGATGCTGTGGAGCAGGCACCGAGACTGGACTCAGTGGCAAATGAGAACCGGATTCAGGGGCTGGACTCTGGAACTGGATTCAGGAACACATGGATGAGGATTAAAGGCAGAATGGACAGAGTAACATAAAAACATAGAAATGTCTGGGTTGGAAGGGACTTCTAGAGGTCATCTAGTCCAAACCCCCTGCTGAGAGCAGGGACATCCTCAACTAGAGAAGGTTGCTCAGAGCTCTGTCAAGCGCCACCTTGAATGTCTCCAGGGATGGGGCCTCAACCACCTCCCTGGGCAACCTGTTCCTGTGCTCCACCACTCGTGTTAAAGAACTTCCTCCTTATTTCTAATCTAAATCCACTCCTTTCTAATTTAAAACCATTACCCTTCATCCTTTTACTACAGGCCTTTGTAAACAGGCTCTCTCCAGTCTTTTTGGTAAGCTCCCTTCAGGCAGCTTCCACCTGGAAGGTGGCTATTAGGTCTTTCCAGATCTTTCTCTTCTCCAGACTGAACAATCTCAGCTCCCTCAGCCTGTTCTCATAGGAGAGGTACTCCAGCCCCCCTGATCATCCTTGTGGCCCTCCTCTGGACCCGCTCCATCACGCCCATGTCCTTCCTGTGCTGAGGGCTCCAGAGCTGGACACAGTATTCCATGTGAGGTCCCAGGTGAGTAGTCCTTGGATGACCTGTCATACAAATTCCAGATGACTTTAACTGCTGTATCTACATGTAATCAAAAGTAAAATCTATCTAAATATAAGCACATCAATCATTCAACACCAAAGTTAGTGTGACTTTATCTAATGAATTATAATTATGTCTGCTCTTGTAAAACAAAGATGATTCTTACTCTTTTTTTCACTGATTTGTACTTGCTAAGTGCTGTACTATGAACCTTGACAGATATCTATGTGCAGTTATTTATTGTTTCTTATGACTTCATTGATGTACTTAGCTGAAAGGCAATTAGATACTTCTTGTGATTGACCCATTCTCCTCTGACATTCATCTAGGTTTATTTACCCAACTTTCCATTCTTTTCCTAATAAATATTTTTAGAACAGCCATTGTTGACCTAAATGCTTATTGCTTTTGTTCTGCCCTATTTCTTTTATTAACATTTTCCCTCCATCCATTTAGGGTGGTTTATAGGAGTGGATTTTTATAATTTTTTAAATAAAAAAAAA
>JANHGN010004428.1:0-19505 GCA_024605025.1 Megaceryle maxima
GGGCACCCAAACCAATAGTATAAAAAGAGAAAAAAAAAAAAAAAAAAACCAACAAAAAAAAAAAAAAAAAAACCAACAAAAAACCAACAAAAAACCAAACAAACAAAAAAAACAAACAAAAAAAACAAACAAACAACAAAAAAAAAAACCACCAAAAACAAACCCACAAAACCCAAACCAGGCTTCATACTGGCATGAAAGTCCCCAAGATCTCAAATTAAGATTCTTTACAGCTCTTTACACAATTTTAACAGTCTCCTTGACTTGCTGTGCTTTATTCCTGGACTTAAAATGCTAGGTGAAGCAGGTCCTCCAACAGCACTGCAACAAGGGAGTACTCCAGCTCCTGATACCACCTCGGGCTACCTGAGACCAGCATGCAGAAGAACATTTAAAAGGGCTGTGCACAAAGTACATCAGAAAGCAGGTGAAAGCACCTGCCTATTGTCAGAGTAAACAACTTTCAGATACAGCAGGTAACAGTTTGGGTCATAGCTGGAGGCTTCAGCAACACATGGGATATCCACAGAGACCACTGAAAACCCACCCTATGGATTTCATGAGGCTGAAGTGTGGGTATACCCTGTGCAGTGCTGTATTCCTGCTTGCAGAAGCAAGAGATTCATTTTTCCAGCTGAGTATCACCTGAAGTTGATTTATCTGGGCAAAGATTAGGTTACAAGGTGTTTATCACTTACCAGGGTAAATGACCAGAGCCAGGAGGGTGATCAGAGTTCACACACTAAAAAAAGGCAATTTCTGGCCTCAGCTGAGGCTGTTTTACAGCTGCAAAGCTCCACTGACTTCAGCAATGCTAGCACAAGCAAGAGGAAATTCCTCCCCGAGTATACTTTTTCCCCCCCTCTGCATCGTGTTGGGCTTTTTTCTGTTCCCACATTTGTTTTTCCCAGGGAATTTTTACAGGCTTGCCTGTGGATGCACATTACTGACCTTTCTTTCCAGCTTCTCACAATATCACAACCATGATCGAGTACAGAAAACAATCACATCACACTCCCCAAGTGATTGATGGCACAAATACATGCAACAAAACAGAACAAACCCAAGTACTTACTTTGAAGCTTAAAAGGAGCCTCCTGTATCACACAGAGACCTTTTCACACCACCCAGTACAACTTGCCAAACTGGATGGAAACAAAGCCCATAATTACGGATGAGGTCCATAAAAAACCCCCATTTTTTATACGTATGTATATACGTGTAAACACAAAACCAAAACAAACAAACAAACAATCACCAAAGTCACTTTTCTTCCAAAACAGGATTATTAGAATAATCCTGAGGCTACTGATTATAAGCAATATTGCTTTCCTCAGCAGGTCTGGCTGCCTCTGTCCCCTGCCCAGTGCTCAACCCCACTAGACTTCATCCTGAGGTCCACTCCAGCCAACCAACTGCTCACAGAAGAACAAGAGTGGTGGTGAAGGGGGAAAGCACGGGATACCTGAACTAGGGGATAAACTGAAGAATACTGAGAGATGTCAGGCTGAAGCCATCAGCATAACATCTGAACACCACCACTGGGATATCATCTCCATTTTGGCTATCAAACAGCGATGGCAGTGAGATCACAGATGTTTCCTACACAGAAGCATTGGCCTCCCAAGCAGCACGTAGAGGAGGTATCCTCAACCACAAGCACTGTACCACAGCACAGGTTAACACATCCCTGTCACTGTCCTTCTTGCTTGCCTGACCGCCCCAACAAGAGCCATTATCCAGCACATTACTGGAAAATGAGAGAGCTCTCAGCACTACCAGAGACAACAGTTCCTCAGCACTTCCCTCACTGCAATATCTTTTCTGAGGAAGTCTAGGAGTCCCCTGCCCCCTCTTCATCTCCAGCTGGAAGTCTGAATGGCAGCCAGGGAGAGAAGTTAGTTTTCCAATGCCCTAAACAAAACACCAGATCAGCTGGGAGAGATTTCACACATGGAAGGGAAAAGGGTGAGAGTTATTTCAAAATACTTACTACATTCCTATGTTTCTGTATGAAGCAGAAAGTTTAGCAAGAGAGACATCTCCAGCACTATTGCCTGGGTACCTCATCAAAACACAATAATAAAATAAATACCACAAGAATAAAATACAGCTCACAGCTTCTCAGCCATTAACATCAGAATTAACATCATATTTGACCACACTGCAAACAGACCTTGCTCTGTGTCCACCAACTCAGTAAAATCAGGAGCCTCCCCAGGCAGCTGCCCCATGTCTTGCACCTCAAGGACAAGCTGTCCCTCCAGCTCAGCAGATACCCTATGAGCACTTGTTCATGAGTTGTGTCACTCTTGTGGGACCAGCCATGGCATTCCCTGCTTGTTACACAGCCCAAGCCACTCTGACTGTGCTTACAAGCCTTTTTGATTTGACAAGTAGATCCGAGGGATGAGTCTACAGCCCTAATGCTGACATTACAGAGGTCACTACCCAAACAAGATTTCTGGAAGAGAGGGACTGGCAGGTCTCATCTTGGCAGCTCTGAGAAAGGTAGATGTAGTACTGAATCCTGCCTCCCAAAGTGGCAGCAAGATGCTCTGGGAAACACCATAAGAAACAGGCTACATAGAGAGCAGCCCTTCCCTTACTACTTCCCCCCAGCTTCTGTCAGGAGGTTAAAAAAAAAAATAAATAAAATAAAATTCCTCCTTGACTTGTTCAAAAAGCTATTGACAGAGAAACAGCTCTTGACCAACCATTAACAGGCCCAACATCACCAACCGTAACAGCTCAGTCTTTTCTGCACAGATGTATAGACACATACCATCTTAGGAGAGCTACCACTTTTCAAGGAATATAGTGACTTTATCAAGGGACACAGTCACAACAGTCCCCACACTAAGGCTCAACTGGGGTTCCATGCAAGAAATGGGAAACATTTAATAATCTTTTGATGGAGCAAGTCCCACTAGGATAACAACAGGACTCTAGAGTGCCCAAACCCCAAAGGCATTAACCTCCTAACCATGGAGCTAGGTCTACAGGTCAGGTACTGCCTCTTACCTGTTCTCCAGCAGTGTCATGCACACAACCTCCCGCACACCCGGGTTGTTGGCTTTCTCGATGGAGCAGCATTGCAGGTTCCAGGTAGCCACCCTCAGGACAGGTCTGCCATCTCTTACCCCACCAAACATCTCCACAGAAGGGCGAGTGGATATGATCTGGGTTGGACCCCCAGGAGGAAAGTCCAAGTCCTCGCTCTGGAGGCTCAGTGAAGTGGGACTGGGGTGAGGCTTAGCAGTGAAGTTCAGGCCACCATTGGTATTTGTTGAAGGGGGCCTGGACCGCTCTGTGAAAATCTGATGCCTGATTTTGTCTAGAAAGGAAGAATTGATGCAGTCCATCCTCACCAGGTCCTCAATACTTTTGAAGGGCCCATGCTCTTTACGGTAGTCCACGATGCTGTTGGCAATCTTCTCAGTGATGCCACGAATGCTCATGAGCTGGGCTGGGGTGGCAGTGTTAATGTTGATCTTGGTGGCAGAGAGGTGGTGCTCGGAGGCCGGGTCCTTGCGCAGGGAGCTGGGCGAGTGCTGCGCCGAGCTGCCCTTGCTGCTCACGCAGATCTCGAACTTCACCTGCTCCAGCTTGGCCGCTCCCACGCCGCTCACCAGTGCCAGGTCCTCTACTTTCTTGAAGCCGCCGATGTACTCCCGGTACTCGACGATGTTCTGGGCCACCACCCGGGTAACTCCGGGTAGTGTCATCAGCTCCTCCTCCGTGGCCGTGTTGATGTTGAGCCTCTCCTGGTTGACGAGGATGTTGCTGAAGTTACACGCTGCGCTGAACTTGCGGCTGTGGCACAGGTCCGCCGGGTCGCGGGGGATGGAGCGGTGGCAGCCCAGGCTACCCCCCATCTCACCGCCTCCACAGGCCGCTGGAGCCGGTAAAGCGGGCGAGGGGCGCTGCCCACCCGCGACTCATGGAAGCCCCGCGGGAGGCCGGCGACGCCCCGCGGCTCTGTGCCAGGGACCGCGGCGGCTGCAGGACAGACCCGACACAACACACGCAGTCAGGCGGACCCCGTGGAGGGGCCCCCGCTTCCTTCTCCTTCCTCCCCCTCCCCGCCGGTGGTGCCGTTGCAAGCGCTACCCCCCACCCCTTCCGCGCTTCTCCGCTCCAGCCGCTGACGCCGGCTCCTACCGCTACCCTTCACCCCGCCGGCGGTAGTAGTAGCCCGGCGGGAGCTCCCGCCCCTCAGCCAGGCGAGGCGGAGCCCTGGCAGCCGCCGCCGCCGCCACCACCACCACCACCACCTCCCTCCCGGGGCGTCACCTGCGACGCGTCCGCCCTCGCCCGGCCGGGGCTGTGGGTGGGGCGGTCGCCCAGGCGGCACCCACCCGGTCCCGGGATCCCGGCCCTGGCTCCATCGCGAGCGGCTGCACGGAGCGGTTAGGGGTGATCTCCGCCTTTCACGCATGGCCACTCGCCCGAGTGAGGGTCAGTTCTCCCAGGGGCACTCAAAATGGTCCCCTGGCCATTAAGGGTAGCCTTTTCTCTTCCTCCAGGTGAATAGACCGCGGAGTCTCAGGTGTTCAGATGCTCCCTGCAGCATTGCCGTCCCTGAAGTTCCTTGGGGTCGCCTCTCCACAGCTGGCAGGGCATAAGTGGTGGGCTTGGCTATGCTGCGTTAAAAGCTGGACTCTATGACCTTAAAGGTCTCTTCCAACCTAAATGATTCTATGATTTTAAATGTGTTTTCAGAGTGCCATCACTCATCTTCACTGTTTTGTTTAGTTTTGGTTTTTTTGCTGTGATTTCACAGGCAAAGTCTGCTTTTTTTTTTTTTTTTCCGCATCTCAAGCAATAATGAGAGCACTTGACAAACTGCAACTCCCCACAGAATCACAGAATCACAGAATGTCAGGGGCCAGATGGGACCTCGAAAGATCATCCAGTCCAACCCCCCTGCCAGAGCAGGATCACCTATACAATGATGCTTCTGGACATACTCAGGTCTATCTCAGCCCATGGCCCCTGGGCTGCTCCCCCCAGCCTGTCCTTGAGACCGTTCTGCACCAAAATCGTGGTTGTGCATCACCCACGTGCCTGAGGGCTTTAATATAGTGTGCTGGTGCCCTGAGAGCCTCAGCAGCCCACCACAGGCTCTTAGTAAAGCTGCTGAAGTATTTCCCCAGCTCCTGCTGCATCGAGTCCCAGGCTACACTGTCTGCAATGCTATCTGGAGCCAAATTAGCTCATTTCAAACTAGCTTGACTGTGCCCACACAGAGTGACTGCAATGTCAATGAACCCAAAATACAATCAGTGTGTGTAATTGAAAGGAAGGGGCAGGAAAACCAAGAGAAAGAGCAACATATGCTTACAGATGCCAACTCTGCACCCTGATGCTGACAGTATGCAATAGAGTTCTGTTAGCCAGACAGAATATGGTGCCATACATTTTCAACATCGAGACTCTTGGTTGGCCCTCTAACAAAAATTATTCAGCCCTGTGGAGAAGGCCTTGGGGGTGCTGGTGAGAAGCAGGACATGAGCCAGCACTGTACTTGCAGCCCGGAAGCCAGTGGCACCCCAGGCTGTATCCCCAGCAGTGTGGGCAATAGGTCGAGGGATGGGATTCTGCCCCTCTGCTCTGCTCTGCTCTGCTCTGCTCTGGTGAGACTCCTCCCTGCAGTGCTGGGTCCAGATCTGGAGTCTTCAGCACAGGAGAGACAGGGACCTTGGAGCAGGGCCAGAGGAGGCCACAGCAATGATCTGAGCCCTGTGAGACCAGGCTGAGAGTTGGGGTTGTTCAGCCCGGACAAGAGAAGGCTCCAGGGAAACCTTCTTGCAGCCTTTCAGTACTTAAAGGGGACTGTCAGAAAGATGGGGACAATCTTTCTATGATTCTATTTTGTTGATGTCCCTGCTCTCAGCAGGGGGATTGGACTAGATGACCTCTAGAGGTCCCTTCCAACCCAGACATGATTCTGTGATCTTTGTAGCAGGGCCTGTTGTGACAGAACAAGGGGTGATGTTTTTAAACTAAAAGAGTGGAGACTTAGATAAGATGGAAGAAATTTTTTATGCTGAGGGTGGTGAAACCATGGCCCAGGTTGCCCCAAGAGGTGGTAGAAGCCTCATCCCTGGAAACCTTGGCTGGGAGGTTGGCTGGAGCTCTGAGCAACCTGCTCTAGTTGCAGATGTCCCTGTTCACTGCAGGAGGGTTGCACTGGCTGAGCTTTAAAGGTCCCTTCCAATCCAAACCATTCTATGATTCTATGTATTTTTCATTGCAAGTTAATGGAAATTATTTGTGTTAACCTAAAATAAAATCCTGATTTTGTTCATCTTCTTGGGGAAGGAGAACTCAATGTGCATAAGGGAGGAGCACTGGCTGCACTGGGCTTTCAGCTTGCACAGTGGCACTGCACTGCTGCTTTGACATTTGCACTAGATACTCTGCTGCAGATCACACGTTTCTCTTCCATTTGCCTGAGCAATAGAGTTAGCAAATTATCATTACAGGAATGGGACTGTGGCTGCATTAGGGTATTGGCTCTTTGCTGACTGTCGGAGTGGAGAAAGTGCTCGCTTAGGTGATTAAATGCTTCCATGTCTACTGGAAAATGCTCTGTGAGCTGCGATAACAGCGGCCAATGCAGCAGGAGTCATGCTGGGCCTAATTTTGCTGGGATGATACCAGTGCAGAGCTGGAAACAATTAAGCATTGAAACAAGTATTTTTTGTGAGGCAATATTATTACAGTAATAGCTCCACAAGCTGTTATCTCAATGGAGAACAGACTCTTCTGCTTTCTACAGCAGGTCATTTTGAATTGATCCAGGCTCATTAAATAAGTTTTAAAGCTGAAAAGCACCAAAATCCATCTTAGGCATCATCTACATTGCAGTCAGCAGTAGGTTTTCCATTTTTCATTGAGAAGGCAGGACAATCTCTGGAAAGAAAATAACAGATGTCCCTCTTGTCCAGCACTTTCTGTTGTCAGTAACTACTAATAATTTTTTTAATCTTCAGCACCAAGGTAATTTGTGAGGCTTGATGCAGCTGAAGAAGCAGAGCTCAGAGAGATGCAATGAGTGTCCCATCACCTAATCACAGAATTTTGGGTTTAAACCCTGAGCAGGGACATATTTAACTAGATCAGGTTGCTCAAAATCCCATCCAACCTGAATCCAGAGTATGACCTGTGCTGAATGTGAGGTGCAAGGGGTTATCACTCCATTAGCTTTTTACTATGATTTTTTTTTCTCAATGCTATGAAAATGACAGTTACAGGGAGCTGCTTGAGCTCCAATTCAACTTTTGACATATCTTGGTATTTTGAGGAAATGCCAAAGTTTGTGAAAAGGTACAGGTTTGATTTATATTCTAAAACAAACAAAAAAACCCAAACAAACAAACAAAAAAACAACCCCCCCCAAAAAAGAGATGTGTTTAGTGTCTTGACATCAGTGTTAAGCAATCCATTAACATGAGGAAGCTAAAAATGGGGTGCAGTTAGTAAATGATTGAAAAACAATGGTGAAATTATTGACAGACAGTGTAGGCAACAGAAAATGGATCTTGTGAAACCCAGGTTGATACTAGATGTTATCTTTGATCTAATCCTGAGCTTAGTGTATTTAAATTTATTTGAGAAGTGATTGATCATGGTCTGCTGGTGCTCACAGGCTGGCAGGTAGCCTCCCCAAGCTGCTTGGTACCTAATGTGGCAAATGGCCATGAATTTGGGATTCTTGGATCTCTGTCATCCCAAACAGGTTAGAAGGCTCTGAGACACTGTGGGTGGCTTATTCCTCAGGATCTGCAGCTTTCTGCCTATTGAGCAGCTGGCTGCCTGACAAGGCTGCCTTAAAAACCACTCAGCAAAGGCAAAGTTAAACTTTGCTGCTCTGAGGGTGTGAATCTTGGGAGGACTTCACAGGGGCAGGCAGTGAGAGGAGAAGGATGGACACCTGCAAAAGGCCTTCATGAGCAGATGTTGCCCATCATACAGAGTGATTTTGTGTATCACCAGAGAGCATTACAAAACAAGCACCTTAGGGAACAATGGTTTTGTCACTGTCCAGCAGACATTTGTTGATCTTGGACTTGCTTTGCCACTGTCTAGAACCCTCCTAGGCTGAACAACTCACATCCTGTTCCCCCAGGCAGCTAGTGAAACAGATTCCTGGACAGCTGAGTAGCACCAGGGTGATCAAATGTCCACATGAGAAATGCAAGGGCAGGGTAGTGCCACAGAATCCCAGCATGGTAAAGGCTGGAAGGGACCTGCAGAGATCATCTAGTCCAACCCTCCTTGCTACAGCAGGTTCACCTGGAGTAGGTTGCCCAGGATCATGTCATCTGCTTGCCAGCTCTGGAAGTCTCAAACTCCTCTGCAGGAATTGTTCAAAGAGAAAAGAACAAAACTAAACTTTTTTTTCCATAGGAAGGAGGTCCTGCAGCACTTAAAGCCTGTAAATGCAATATTTAAGGAGGATATATGGAATTGCTTGAACCCATAATGATGGAGTGGATGCAGATGCTACTGAATGATGTGTTTTAGCTTAATTCATGCAAAGAAGCAGACTAGAGGCCATTACTTTTTAAAGGCATAACTTCTCAGCATTCTAAGATGGTCTTAAAAAACCCTATTCATCTATTTTCACATTTTCCAAAATGCACCATCTACATTGAAGAAGCTCTAGACAAATAAACTCTGTTTCCTGATGAGGGCTAGAAGAAGCCAGGAGATGTTGCTCAACAGACTACCACACAGTTTGCCTTCAGTCTTCAGGCAGCAATTGCAATTCCTACCAGCCCACCATGTGATAGCAATGTCTTTTCCAGCTCTCCTTTACGTGGCCTTTTGGAGCAGGTGGCTTGGTGCTGAGGAGCAGTCATCCTCCTAGGGACTATGTTTTCAAAGCTGCTGCACTGGGCTCTTAATGGGCAAGGACTCCAAAAGGCATCTCTTTAACTGCAGTGCCTGTATTTTTATTTAAAGGAGCTATTAAAATAATTGTTTTCCTTCTGAGAAGACATCTTCAGTAATACTTGTAACAGATGCTTGAGGCAGAAGACAGGCAGTGTTTTTATGAAGACAAGTAATAACAAGTAGGAGTTAGCAACCTCATGAGCAGTGGGACTTATGAAGTCTGATTTCTGATGGCTCTTTCCTCTGGTGATTTTTTGATGTATAACAATAACGTTGAGAATCCCTTAGTCTCTTAGTGGGGTCACTAATCTGGATGTCCCTGTTCTATGTGGCCATCAATTTTTGTGGCACTTGTAAGAACTCTGTAATTTTGAGACATTTAACCTCTATCAGATTTTCTTGACATTAGTCCACACACTAATAAAATCCCTTGGGGAGGGGATAATGAGCAGAAGAGTGGAGAACACAAACACATGAGTTTTTTCTTAGGAATCCAGCATCTGTGGTGTGAGCTCTTTTTCCTGTAAGGCATTTTATATGGCTGCCAAACTTGTTGCAAAAAGATTAAGTGATGTCACCAGTGCTGAGTTGCCAAGTTACAAGTGTCACATCCTACAGAGAAATACAGTCAGAAGGGTAAGCAGAAGTAACTCATCCTTAAACCTTGATGAGGGCTTCATTTTGGTTGGTGTCGGGTCTGAAACCCAGACCTCTCCATCTCACTGGAGATCCCAACCACTGACCCACTGTTCTCTCTCATCAGTGCGTGCTGGGACAACTCATCCTGGAGGGAAATGAGGAGAACCCACACTATAGAAGATGTTCTTCATCGGAGCTTGAGATGTGGTTTCCAGTTTCCTTAGACAGCAGAGCGATTTGCTTCTCATGACCCACACTGAGGTGACACTTAATCACTCATATATCCCTTTGGTCACAGGGCTGGAAAGGAATTAAAAATCCTTGTCCTTCCTTCACCTCAGGCAGAGTCACCAAGGCCATGCTTACAGACATTTCCCTGCTCCAGGCCTCCAGTGCTGGCATCTCCTGAACTTCCCAGATGAGAAATATGAGATATAGTGGACCTGTGTCACAAATAAAGTCTTCTTTGAGGCCTGGTCTGACAAACCTCTAGTAAAAATGCCTGCCTATCACTATTAGCCTCTCAAACATTGCCTCTCATATAGACTTTTTGCCCTTCAAGTGTCTTTCGGTTGCCACCTAAAGACACCACCACCTCTTTGTGACAGAAGGGGATTTGAAATGCAAGCCAAGGCTCCATGGCCTTCCCAAGGAGAGTGTTTTATAAGGCCTTTCTAAACATTTACGTTTCAAAAGCAGAATAACTTGTTGATGTTTGGTGCCAGAAACAATGATAAATACTACTTTACTGGTAGTTATTAGGTTACCTTCTACTACACAAACATCATTAATTTTAATGAAACATCATTAATTTTCTTGTTAACAAATTTTAAAGAAATATATAAAAAAATCCATTTCATATTCACTTTTGACTTTTCAAGAGTTTCATGAACATTAGTTTAACTCATCTTTTTAAGTCAGTGATTTTGCAGTTACTGTAGCAGCCAGTGCAATTCTGCCCAGATTTATTATATTTATATAACAAATTACATATATTATATTTATTTTATATCATTATTATATATGTTATATAATTATTCTATTACTTACAACTTCTGCTATTTGGGGATCTTGCTTTGGGTTTGGTTTTTTTGGTATAAAATCTTAAGAGCTCAGTCTTTATTTCTCATTCACATATAAAGTTGTGCTTCATACCCTGAAATTATCTGGAGAGACAAAACCTGGAATCTTAGTTCTCCTGATGTTCTCAGATATAAGGAGAGGTCAGTCAGGGCTCTGTGTTCTTTACTTGTGTTAAGATTGATTTCTTGTCTTTGCCTCTTCATATATAAACTCCTGTTTGTTAAGAGGAGAATAAACCACAAAGTAGAGTCAAATTTTCCCTTAGCTCCATGTTATCAGAGGGGATCAGAGGACAGAGCCTCCTTATAAAGCCAGAGCTCTGTGGAAGATCAGGTCATCAGTTTATGAAATAGTAGATGTTTTGTTTAAGACTTTTCACACAAAATGTAGCATCTTGTATAAATGAGATTCTGCACTACTCTCTTTATAAAAATCTCTCTTGCCTTTCAAGTCCTGCACCAACAATTAAGATGGTTTCATGACCTCAACCACTCCCAGCAGACTTTGAACTTCCCTGATGAACCTCCCTGACAAGTGGTACCTAACTGCCTAATTATTACAATGTCTTCTGTGAAGGTTTGATCCAATTCCCAGACAGAGGAAGGATACCCAGAATGATTTTAAAGGGTGCTTTGCTGATTTATGCAATGAGGCAGACCTGAGCTGTTGATGGAACATCTGAAAGCCATGTTTGTTCAAATGAAGCCATAAAAGAGGTAGGAAAATAGGGCAGTATTAGAGGTCTTTCTCTAGAATGAGGTCCTGTAGGATGGCTGCTTGGAGCAGACAGGTAAGTTCAGGTCAGCAGCTTCTGGGAAAATGGGCAGCAGAGCATCTGAGCAATCCTGGACTAGTGGAGGACAAGCAAGTCCCTAAGCACCTGGATATGGACAGCACTGAGCAATTTAAACCAAAAATGAAGAACCTATTAAACCTAACTCTGATCCCTTGAAAGACACTGTCACAAATAAGGAATTTAAGATTTTGGAGGATAATTAGGTGTGCAAAAAACCCACCAGCGTGGTTTTACCAAATTTACTTTTCTCTTTGACAGGGTGACTGGCTAGAGGGATAGGACAGAAACAGACGGTTAAAGACCAAGGGGGTGGAAGAAAATATACTTACAAAGCTTGTGGGTGTCACCAAGCTGGAGAGCCTGCAAGGACTTGTCCAGGTGGGCTCAAAATTCAAAACAGTCTTCACAGATCAGAGAGACAGTCCAAAACTGACAAGATGAGTTTTAGTAGACATCTAGGGAGGATAAATCCATAGCATCTGTGCAAACTGAGGAATAACTGAGCCACAGAGGAAAGGCTCAACAATGTAAACAGGAATCATCAGGGTGGCCCATTAGGTAGAGACCAAAGGCTGTTTCTAGCTGATCTCATGGACCCTAACAACATGATTAGGGAGATACCTATGCAATGACACAATTACAGTCAAGAACATGATGCTGAGAACCACCATACCGAAGTACTGATGAATTACTGCCAGATGTTGTACAAGACACACAAAAAAAATAGCTCCCCCAAAACAAAACCATAGCCCTGAAGTGCTTATTGTTTTAAGCCTAGATCCTGGACTTCTCTTATGCTAAATAATACTCTGATTAATGGCCTGTTTGGAATCACAGGGACAACAAAGTACTGATGGACAGGAATGAAGCTTGCATAGCCCAGGGTGAGGAGTTTCCTGCCTTAATAAGGGCTTAAATTACATAAGATGTCAGACTGTTCTTTCTACTGGATGTGACATTATGACTGAGGTCATGTCCACTGCTCTAAACGTTGTTCCACCAAGTATCATCTGTTTTGGAGAGGATTTTCTGAAGTTTGAAGAGCCATGAGGAAAAATAGCTGTCACCATCTTACACAAGGTTTTGCTTTCTGTCAGCAGCACGAGCTACCCATGCTTTACAGGACATTTGTTCCTATTCACCTGGTGTGCTTGCCAACATGGCTCAACATGATAACAATATAGCAGATATTGTCTGGCTCTAATTTCTATGCAAACATTGTCCTGAATATTGTGGGACTTCTGTTTTTCCTGTGATGGATTTCACTTTGCTGTGATTCGGGAGCAGCTCCCAGCACCTCCTGCATCATAAACAATGTCACTACATATCTTGCAATCAAGTTTTAACCCTTCTCCCGAGTGTTGTGACGCATGCAGTTGATTAATTCTGATTTCACACCACAGATAACCATGTCACTCACACACACACACACCTCCTTACCAGCTGGTACATGAGCCACATTCTTCCCATGTTAGTCATGTAGCATGTTTGCCTTTAACCTACGAAGAGGCAGACAATTATGGCACACCACGTGCTCCTCCCATGACTCAAGGAGAAGTTCTTGCTTCCTGATGCTGCAAGGTGCCTGGCATCCCTATTCTGCTACCTACCAAGTGACAGGAGAGGATGCTGGGATCTCACTAGTGTGACTCCTAAGATAGGACAGAAGGAAGACAGGACACTCAATGGGGACAATAAGCTCAGAGAAATGTTTGGGTGAATGACTCACTTAAGCTGACCAAGGCCCCATCCCAAAGGTGCCAGCTGCTGAATCTGTTTGTCATGTGCACACACACACAAGCTGATTTTCAGCAAACTATGGCATCATAGGAGTGATGTATTTTTCCCTGCAGCTTTTTCCATTGCATTTCACTGTTTGCAGCCATTGCTCCTAATAGCAATGAACACCAGGGTTTTAAAAAGACAGGTTAAAAGATAACCTGAAATGGTCTCCATTTATTTTAGAGAACTTCAGTATAGTCATTATCCATCATATCAATAGGGGTTTGCATGTTTGTCACAGCTGCTGGCCCAGCTCTGTGAGTTCTTTGGACCCGAGCCTGCCATTGCATGTTGTGCATGAGGATCTGCCATCTGCACTGCCCTCACTAAATCCGACTCTCTAGCGTGATTATGACTAGCTGGAGAGTAGAGAATTGCCCAACATGAAGAAGGGTATCAGCATGTGGCCTCCACAGGGTATATTTAAGATAGGCAGCCTAACAGTTGGCAGGGACACTGAATTACATTCACATCAGTTGATCTCGACACCATCTAGTTCTGAAAGAGCTGATTCTGCCAAAGACAAACACTCAAGGGTTCTCGCTGTCTCTGCAGTAGATTGGAAAGAAGTGGGGAAGGAGTTTTGCTCTGTCCGTATCCTTTTTTCCTCACTGCTTTGAGATAAGGTGACACAAATTTGCAGATTCCCTTTGGATTTAATCTGGTAATTGTTTAAAGTGCAATGATGACTCTGTATCCCAAAGGACAAATCATGAAGGAAACATTGTCAGAGAAGATATCCCTTGAATCAGGGAAGGTGTTCTACTTTATCCTTCGTTAAGCTCTGAATTTAATTTGCTATTGCTGGGCAGAGGCTCTGGCAGATGTAATGTGAGGTGCACTGCCCAACAGAAACTTACCCCCCACTTACTGCAGGATCATAAGCCAAAATAAGTACTCAGAGATAAGTTCTCAGAAGTGTTTGCAAGTCCTAGTTTGCAGCACTAGTGGCATTTCAGGAAGACAGAGATTCCCAGAAGATCAGGCCAGGCATAGTGCATGAAAACAATAAGGCTGTCAACTCAAGAGGTGCGGGGTGGGGGGAAGGGGAGACAACTTTTTTTGCCAGACAGGGAGAAGTTCAATCACCTGAACAATGGAAGGAAAGAGAACTCAAGGGAATTATTTTTCTTGTAAAAAGAATTTGATTTTCTAATGTAAAGAACAGGCTTTAATTACAGCAAATTGAAACAATAGAACATTTCCTTACTAAAAAGTTTCAGGGCTTTTTTTGTTGCTGTGATTACTATGCAAAGGGGATGTGTGTGCTTAGGAGTCCTTGTCATTAGGGTAGAGTTTAACTTCAGCCAATTACTTCTTAAAATTACTATAACTGACAACAGGACCATTTTCCCTTAACTTCTCCTAAGGACCAAACACAAATACCATGATGACCACATAGTCGTTGTGCAATATACTACATCAGCACAGAGAGGGACAATTGCCTCTACTTTAGGAACAGGACTCTTCCTTCATTTGAAAGCATGGACCAGAAGATAAGACACACAAACAGATCTCTACCTCCTGCAGTCAACAGGATCTGCCATCCCTCAAAAGACACACATCAAATATGAAAGTCAGGTTAATATTCTGCTCAGTACTGGAAGAAACAATCCTTTCTAGCTTGCAGGCTATTAGAGATGCTACCTATATTTGGTAGCATCTCTAATAAATAATCAGATTATGACTAATTGCATTAATCAGATAGCCCAGAGATCTACACATGTGATATGAGATATCACTCTGGACAGGTTTGCAGGTTTAAAATGTCCACAGTTTATTCCATAGCTACGCTCTTCTTCACTTTCATAGTCGGATCACAGGCTGGGGACACATGTACTGGTTCCTGGCATCACTTTTGAAAATAGACATTTCAAAACTTGAGGAAATTGAAGGAAAAGAAATAAACTCCCACACTCCTGCGAGGCTTTCTGTGTACGAAAAAAAAAACCAAACAAACAAAACCATGGTGTGTTTGTTAGAGACTGCAGTCAAATTAGTGTTTAATTACATCTAAAATGTCAGGAAAGGACTTGGGGAGGGGGAAATAGATCAGAACACAGAGCACAGATGAGCGACACACAAATATAAATGCCTAGTTTGGATTCCCAATGAAGAACCTTCTCAATTTTCTTGCTTCATGCCATGCTGTAAACAGAAGTTTAGTGTGTTTGATCTTAAAATGCCCTCGCCATCATCTTTCTAAACTAGTTGAAGCTAATCAAATTTAACTACCAATTCCAATTAATTTTCTTCCCTGAAATGTTGTTTGATAATGAAAATTGTGATGGGGATAAACCAGATAATGCTTTTCTGAGGTCTCAGGACTATCAGCCATGCTCCATTTAACCTCAGCACTTGTCTCAGCAAGAGCTGCAATCTTTTTTACAGGGAGTAGAGGCACTTGGGGCTGACATAGCAACTAAGGCTGTGCCTGCACAATGAGGAGTGACTCTAGAGAGCTGCTGCTCATGTTCAACACCATGTTTCTTGAGCTATGTGGCCCAGAAGGTTGCACCAGTGATCTGTCAGACTGAGAAGAGACTACACATACATTCAGTGCATTCAGCTGAGAGAATGTAGAAGCTTGATACATAGACAGTCCCTGCTAATGGAAAAAGTCCTGTGCTGTCATACTTTTAATCAGGAGGTTTCTCCAAGCAGCAGCTGTACAGAAGACTCTGGTCCTGGTTATCTCCTACATAAAGGCCAGATGGAGTACTTTTCACAGCTGCTTCTTGAGGAATTAATTTTGTTTGTTTGTTTTTGTGTTTTGTTTTAAATTATTATTATCCCCTCAAATCTCAACTGGGATTCTGACTAAGTATAAGTTGTGCAGTCCTGAAAGGTCCAGTAAAGGCCTGTGCCTTTGTGTTGCTTGGAGAATGATCCTCCACCAGGATCACACTGTTGAGAACTTGGGATTGTTCATCGCAAAGTGAAATTACACATACAAGAGAACAGCCATAAAATACATTAATTTTTAATGAAGACATTAAACACTCAGAGCTTTGTTTCCTCACTCATGTGACCAGTCTATTGCCTCTGTAATGAGCTCCCCAGCCTTGGAAGAAAAAGATGCCTCAATGTCTCCCAGAGAGATTTCAGGTTTTCAGTCTTTTCGCTTAGAAAATTTTTTGACAGTAATGGGTAATAATGAAACTAAGCTTCCTGGAAGAGTTGAAAAAAAAAGTGTTTTCCAAATAGGGCTAAGGCCTGCATGGCCTTGATGAGTCTTCTCACCGTACAGAAAGACCTGAGAAGGATCTCTCGTAGATTGTGGCAAGCGGGGCAGTGGATAGGGGGCTGAAGCAAGGCAAAATTCATCTCTGAAAATGGTCAGAGGGGTTAATATAGCATCACACAAAGCATTTAATCTCCTCTTCTTTCTCCTAACAGCAAGATTCAGGCTTACTACATGTGTCTCCTATACTTTCAGGAGAGAACATGCAGGGAGGAAACTATGGGAAAACACCAGTGAAGGTATTTCCCTGGAGGCTTCCGAAGACCCTAGGTCATGGAGCAAAAAGCTCAGATGTACTTGCTCTGTCAGACTTTAAAAGAAGCAGGTCTGAAAAAATGAAAACCTATCAGTGTAGGATTGGAAGTCATCTGCTGAAGTTCTTCCCCCAGTCTTACTAATCAAAGCACCTCAGGAACATCACAGAAACCTCTAGTTGTAACATCTTTGTTACAGCTGGAAGTGCCATTAAGGTCTTTTTACAACCAAAAAACTAGGGAATAAAATAAAATGCCTGATATCAGAGAGTCTGATCTGTCCCATGCTTTCCCCTTGCCCCTCAAACTACTCCATCACATATGCAACATAGAGACAATCTCGTAAAGTCAAGCCAGACAGGATAGAAAAGTAGGAGCAATTTATTTTGAGAAACATTGTCCAGATGCTGCATTTAATCTGCATGGATAAAAGCAAATATTTTCTTCCTCCAATACCCTTTCCTGTCCGTTTCCCAATTTTCCAAGACAATATCCATAGACTGGAATTTCTGTATGAAAATGAAAGATTACTGCACTGTACTGTCTTTTGACATGGACATGTATAAAACTCTAATCATTGCTCATAATGTGTTTATTTCTGAACTATGAAATCTTGGCTACCTGACTCTTAGATTAAGATATTAACAAGATAAAACTATGTACCATAAAGCTTCTTAGATAAAAAGCTTAGCTATGCAAGGGCTTCCCATTATCCTGTTTATCCTTCACCGTGTCAGAGTGAATTGTATCATCTGACTCTTCAGATGAACACCCTATGCAATTCTTAATGCTCAACAGATAGGATAATATTTATTTTATTTAGGAGTTTGATTTTAGATGAGGTGACATGCAACAGAATGGAGCACAGACACTGGAGAGTGGTGTCCTGCAGTGTGATAAATGACAGAGTACAGCTGAGTAACGCAGAGGCAATTAAAAAAGGAATATACTGGAAGTTGGCACCCATGAATAAGTAGCCAAGCAACCAAGTGAATGCCAATGTCCTCAGCTATGTTTCTGCAGTATGCTGCTCACATCTAACCATACTGCAGAGCATGAGTAGTCCAACTGAGGAGAACTTTGGGCTAGTTCTGTAGCAGTGTTTATTTTTCCTGCACAATGCAAACAGACCCTCTATACACCAGCCTTCCCTTCCTGTGCCATGTCCAGGAAGTCACTCAAGATCATGCAGTGCAGCTGAATAAGTCACAAAATCACAGACTATTAGGGGTTGGAAAGGACTTCTGGAGGTCATCTAGTTCAATACCCCTGCTCCAGCAGGGTCACCTAGAGCAGGTTGCACAGGATCATGTCCAGGTGGGTTTGGAATCTCTCCAGAGGAAGAGACTCCACAACCTCTTTGGGCAGCCTGTTCCAGGGCTCTGTCACTAAAAGAAAGAAGTTTTTCCTTATATTTAGGTGGAATAAGTCAGAAGACCTTGACATAAGTGAGACATCACTCTCATGCAATAAAGCTTTCAAGCAGCTGCTCATCTTGCAGCATGTGCATAGTCCCATTGGCATTACTGGTTTAGTGATCCTGCATGCGCACTTGTGTTTCTTTTGCTTTTCTCCATTTGCCTGGCTTTTAAGAGGCTGCATGACCTCAGTGACATGTTCTACTGAATTACAGGATCTGGGATTTTCACTGGTGTAATTTAAGACAAGTAATGTAGGTAACACTTGTTGGCATTGTCCTCTGGGAGAGATGATCTATGCTGCAGCTACAAAAGGCAGTGAAAACTAGGGGATAGTTGGATTAAAATGAATAAATAGTAATTTTTAAATGGATGTGATGGTAGAGCAGGGAAAATGTTAAATCTGCTAGCTTAGATGGCAGGGTGGAAGAGACATTTGGCAGAGGCCACTTCAGAAACACACAAAGAGCTAAGATAGGCCTAACTCTGAGTTTCATATCTGTTACCAAGGTATGGTATGGCCTTAACCGTGACAGCATCAAAGTTATCACACCAAGGCACTGAAATTAGTCATAAAACAGAACACTGTAATTCATACTGTCAAAGCTATTTCTGATCACTTGGAGCTATTTGTACAGACTGACATAATTGGGCAACAGGTATGAGGAGCCTTTACTGTGATGTTATCTTCACCAAGACAAAGATTTTGTTGTAAGAGAGGATAAAAACCAAGGCTCTGCCAAATCACACAGCCTGAAGAAAGTCTATCTAGCTTGGGCAAACCAGGAGACCATGTTTTTCTTTTTCTGAAGCTAACACCAATCCCACTAAAGCTACCGCACAGTAAAACTCAAGAACTGTAGTGATGTTTCATGCTGGCGATCTCCTAGAAACCAGTTAGAAACAGAAGACATGAGCAATATGAGAAAAAAAAAAACCAAACAACAAAAAAACGGGGGGGGAATAAAATAGACAACACATTTCTGATCTAAATATTCACTTTTCAGCAAGCTCCTGCACTAGGCAGCTGGCTTCTGTTTCCACATTATCCTTTCCAATCCCACCTATAGACCTGACCTTACACAGCTGCACATCTTCAGAGAACATTAGGTGTCAGCAGAATGGGATACATTCATCCCTTTACATTACCACCAAAGGAGAACAGATACAATAACCCACACAGCTCATCCTTACTGAGCCAAGCAATACCCCGAAAGAACAAGAACTTGTCTGTACTTCATCATTATTAGCATGCTTTAGTAGCTTTTTTTTTTTTTTTTTTTTTTTTTTTTTTTTTTTTTTCCTTTTTTGTTTTTTTTGTTTTGGTGAAAACTAGATTAATTTTGTTTTGGTTTCTTTTTTTTTGGTTTATTGTTTTGTAT
>JANHGN010004428.1:19605-57266 GCA_024605025.1 Megaceryle maxima
ATTATTCTCATTAAAGCTGTTCTAGTTTCCTTTTCTAATCACAAGTCTCTCTCCCTTATTCCCTTTCTCTTCCCCTTCGGGGAGGGAGGGGGGTTAACAGAGAGCGTCTGTTAGGTCTAAGGGCCTGCCCTGACCCTAAACCGTGACACAGACAGACTGACTTCTTGTATTGTCCTCATCCTGGAAAACAGTAAGATTCAACCTCATCTCACCAAATGGGTGGCTCTAGCTCTAGAGAACCTAAGCTAGAGCTCTGTGGCCACAAAAGGCTACAAACTCTGCTGCTTGGCACACTAGACTGTGTCTCAACAGAAGCAGCACTTACATAGGCATAAGAAAAGCAAACAAACAAACAAACAAAAAATATTTACCTCCTTCAGCCTGGTCAGTGCTAAAAAAGCCTTTGCAAACCATTCCCAACTCTACTCTCAGAGGCTCTGTCAAAAGCAGCTGAGAGTTGAGGCTTAAAAATCCCATTGATTAGAAATAGCCTGTGCTGAGTTAAAAGAAGGGCAGTGGGTAGCCAGCATCCCATATCATTAGGGGATGTTTTCCCCATAGTGCCTAACCAGCTGGCATAGCCTTGGCTTTCAGTGGGAGCTCCTCAGCCTGCTGAGATTGCCTGACAAGCTTCCCTGAGCACAGGCTACTTTGTCATCCTTCCTGTACTGTTTAGCCCCGGCTAAGGAATAACAGAGGCTGCTAGAATAGGACTAATAAAATAAAATAAAAAATCCCACTGTGCTGCTGATGCCAGGAGAGCACGTTGTCTTGTAGCAAACAAGGCAATAAGAATTCTTCCAGTTCTGATGGGGAATCACTGAAATGTCAAGGCTAGTAGCTGCCCTTTCCCTTATGACATGATAGTCAGCCCCTGGGAAGGAAATAAATCACCGAGCCATTGAACACCTCATTAGGAGTTAAAACTAGATATTCAGCATCTCCAAGAAGGTTTTTAAAGCAGCTTGGGTACAGAACAGCAAGCTGTGAAGGTAGTGCTAATGGAATACAGCAGCATTTCCTTCAGGGATTCTTTTTCTTTAAATGACTCTAAACCCCCGGTATTCTCCCTGCTTAGCCCTCCTGGTTTGGGTTGTATAGTCTGCCTGTATTTATAAATAACCCACTTTGTTTACCAATTATTTTAAGTACTTTCAGGAAAGGGAAGGAAGAAAACTCTGGGAATATTGCAATTGCCTGTCTGCCCTCATTAGCCCACTAACTATTTCACTGTAATTCAATTGTTTCTTGTACTCAGTTCAAGATAAGAAGACTGCAGTGGCAGTAATAGCTTAATTTTATTTTTTTTTTTTTTCTTCCCTCTTTTCTCCCAGGCCATTCATCCCTGCCTCTGCATCACTCCTCCCTCCTAGTTATGATATATGGGAGTTTTCTGCTGTGCATTGAATCAGAGCTAAGAATACTTCTCTTCCTTTTATTTTGTAGGTTTTGATTGTTTTTAAACCTAGACCAGTTGCTATTTGCATGGCAGGTACTTTGTGAAAGCTAAATAAGATTTTCTTATTTTATCCAAGTTAATAAATTCTGCAAACATGGTGTGACCTATTATTGAACACTAAGATACTTTAATACCCAAATCCATGAAGACTCCAGACTGTGTCAAAGCAAATGCTTTGAACTATACAGCAGCTTTTGATGCTTTTTATTGTAGCAATGGAAGTAGGAGGCAGGAACGTAGATACCACGTGTACAAGTCTTCCTATCAGTGGCATGAATGGTACAAAATATTGATATTATGTCTGGAGCCTCTGGGTGGGACCAACTTCCTCGATGGTCTCAAAGGTTTTTTCCAGTCATAATGATTTTATGATTCCTTCTGCTTGAGGCTTGGACTCACTGGGGTGAGATGAACCTGCACTGCTCTGTGGAGGTGCAGTGCTTTAGGGTGAACTTCACCTGCCTTCTTCATGGATTTGCTGTGAGCAGAGGTACAACCTCAGAGTGGCACCTCTAAAGGGGAAGGCACAGAGCACCACAATGTCTCAGCCATCCTCTCTCATAACCTCAAGGCTTTGGCTCAGTTACAAAACCACAGTTGTCATCCACAAAAGGGTGTTTTTTTCTATCACCCAAAGCATTCCCTGTCTCAAAAGTGTGTCATTTGTTCTCTGTTCATCTTTGTCGGCAAACTGGATCACATCTAAATACTGAGTGCTACCAGGTTCATTAGCTAAGGGTGTCTCCTTTCACTGCCAGATCCAAGAATGGATTTGGGTTGAAACAAGGTGACTTTATCCTGCTCCTAGGAAGGGATAGAGTGAAGGGGGTGTTTCAATACAGCTCTTCCTTTTCTAAAAAGCAAGTCTCAGTCTAAACTTGTTTGATGTAATTTCCTCAGCCAGGCTATGTTGGACCCAACTGCTTTAGAATTCTATCTTAGCTCAATTGTAAAGCTAAAATGATTAATCCTTCCACTGCTTGATCCAGAATTGCATTTCAGAGCTTAAGAAGATTTCCTTACATGGGGAAGAGCTGTACATTCCTCCTCCTGACACATACCCTCCCAATTATACTTCTTTAGAGCAACAGTGTGGAGCTGCAATGCCAGAATCTTGCTTTTTCAACCAAATGGCAGCTACGAGCTTAATGTTCCAGTCTTTGTCACTTAAATTACCCTTGGGCCTCCAAGGACCTCTGTGCATGCCTGAGCCCACCCCAATAGCCAGATGCCAAGATTTATTCTGTGAAGGGTGACATACCGAAGCAGATAGAATGTCAGGGTCTCTGGATCAGCTCCAAAATGGGGAAAATAACTCTGGCTTCACCCAGACTAGCTGCACATAAGTAGCTGTGAACTCTGCTCTTGTTTCTCAAAACGTCCATGTTGTCCATCATCTTGTCCATCAGCATGGCCCTTCTCAGAGAAGCCAGGACGTTTTGGGAGTTGTGCAATAAAGGAAAACTTCCTATTTGATCTTGCCAGTGTCTCCTAGATGGGGACTGTGCATTTTGGTAGCCCAGCAAGGCTTTCTGGTTTGCAAATGGCAACAGCCTTACTTCTCATAAACACTGCAGATCCAAAGAGATGGAGAAAGAAGAACAGAATAAGATAAGGAAAATTTGGTGAAAAAAAAAAAAAAAAAGACCAGGCGACTGCTCCAGCTCACAAAAGTGAATAGGAACTGGTTTAGGATAATCAGTCTCAGTGCTGAATCTTTCATCAATATCCCTCTCCCCAGAGGCTTTTCTGAGCAGTTATTTTTAACTCCCATCACTGTTATGAATGAGTAACCCATGTCCTTGAAGGCAACATTACAAGCCCCATCAAGAAAGTACGGGGGAAGCTGTGCCCCGAAGAGGAAAGGGGGATAGTGGATTCTGCTGAGCCTGGCTTAAGCATGCTGGGCCATCAGGAGGGATGGCCAAAATGGGATGGAAATATATCTTTAAGAGGGTATCCAGAAGGTACCAGGACCCTCTAAGACATCTTCAGCTCTAACTCTGTGCATCTGCATCCAACATCAAAGTCTGTTCCAGCCAGAGCATGTGTCTTATTGCTGCATTGTTTCAGGTACAATATGAAGCTCTCCTCAGTGCTACCTATTTTCTTAAGGACTGGCCCTCGTTAGCATATTGAAATTGTCCTTTGACACCATGTTTCCAGAGGGAGTTAACACCCATCATCAGGCATGGGAATAGCTTATCTTGCAAAGGAACAAGAGGGACAAGCATCTGCTTCTGTCCTTGGCTGGGGGAGTCAGTGCCATTAGCTCCTTGCCTTTGGTCCCGCCTTGGTAACAGTAAAGGAAATTATTCTTCATGTTCTGAAACCACAAACGTCGACTTAGATTGCAGATTTTCCTTATGCAAGCACCGAGTCCTGGTGTGAAGAAGAGAAACTAGCTCCAATGGCAGCAGCCTGTGCCTTTGAAGCAGGGAGAGCTCCTTTTCCCCATCTGTCACTGGTGACTTTCTGAATGACCTTGGCATGCAACAGTGTGACAACCATTAAGACCTGGCTGACAGGTTTGCTACAGTGATGTTGTTTCCAGATCTATGTCAAAAGGAAATCAGAGAACTCCACCACAACGTCCTTCCCAGAGAGGAGATGATGAAATTGCACACCCCCAGCAGCAGCATTGTTTCTGATTTTCCCATGCACATTCTGTCTCTATTTAATATGTCCCCAGTTCTCTCCTCAGCCCTGCAAACGTACCTTCTCTCCAACAGGCACCTGTAATGTTTGCAGTACATACAGCCATGCTGTAGAGCAGCAGGATTATCCTGTGAAGGGATGGGTGAACTTTGACCTCATTTCAGAACCTTTCAGGTATGATGGATTGGAAAATTCAGCTTCTGAATTTCCAGGTATGGAAAAAAAATAAAGAGTAAACAAGGAGAAAAGAACACAAGGGAAAATGGTATTTAGCATACAAAGGAAAAAATTAAAAAAAAAAAAAAAATAGAAGCTGAAAGGGGAAAGAGAAACAGTCTAATAAACCCCTAACAGCCTGTGCCTTGTGGAAAACACACTGGCTTTTAGAAGGAAAAGGGAAGGTTATTTCATCCCTGGGTCATTATCTGTCCTCTAGCTAGAGCATACCTTCAGTCTGGATTAATGGACCACCACAGAAACCCTAAAATACAACATTTTGAAAGCTAGATAGGTTTGCAAACCCCTTCGAAACCATGTTGAGCAGTTTGTAAAGCCCCATGTTCCTAAATACTTACAGTACCGCAGCAGATGAAACCATGTTGGCAACATAGAATCCTGACTTTTTTTTTTTTTTTTTTAATGTCTTCCTGAGACTATTCCACAGCAACATCTGCAGTTCTGGGCCTTTCCCAGGTACCTTCCTGGCAGTTCTTCACCCAAACCAGGGGAGGCAAAACTGTGTCAGGTAGGATTTGCAGCTGGAAAACTGAATTCTGGAGAACATAAACCACTTGCCTAAAGACACATAGGGACAGAATGAAATGTCAGATCCCAGGCTTTTCAAGTCCAGGTCATTCATTCTCTGAAATGAAACTTGCTTCAGGAGAGCCAGCAGCATGCATCCCTCTGCTTGGGACCCTTTGCTGGAGACCCCCCACAGAGATGCAGCCCTTCCCATCTCAGAACAACCTCATGGCTGAAGCTGAGAAGAAACCTGCTAGTTCTGTTCAAAGACATCCATTAAATCCCCATTTAAAATGTCTTTGGATGTAATTCAGCATTAGCTGTAAACATGGATTACTGACTTTGTGAATATTTTATGATTTCTATTAGTCATCTATATTTTTAGAAACGTAGGCCATAAAAAATTGAAGTCATTTTGCTTCAAGTTCTGCCATGACAGAGATATTTTTCTCCAAAATATATTTTGTTAGAGCTTTGTATGTCTGAGGAAAGAAATTGGAGTAAAGTTAAAAGGGAGATCCGTCTGGTCTCGCTCACACTTCCCTGAGAAGTCTTAGGTCTCCCTGGGTAGATATGGCAGTGAATACAGTTTCATTAGACAGGTAGGAAGTTTTCCTCTCCAGATCCTCTCCCATCACTGACTGTCCTAAATACCTTCTTTTTCACCCAGTTAATTTCCCCAGGGCTTACCCCTTTCTTAGATAAAAACACACCTTTTAATTTTAAGCCATGCATTTGTGCTCCATTATATTTAAAATCCTACATGCTCTTCTAGTGACCCACAGTGCTCTGATGGCTAATTATGTCCTTCTGTGGCCACTCATAGCCTTATACTTGGGCCAAGGGCTCCTAACATTGCTCCGGCCCCAGGGATGGAGAAGGATCACAGGCTGCCATCCTCCTACATGGGCATGATGCCCAGCAGCTCCTACAAGGTGTCCAGGAAGCCAACCTGCCTCTGGCTACAGGCTCTGAGGGGCTATAAAGTTGGGTTGTGACTTGGGGAGCTCAGCAAGGGTCTGAAGAGCAGGGCTAAGCTCTTTGGGGCCAGGATGATCCATTAGCATATCTCTCTTCAGCACCTGATCACCCAGATTTTGATGATCATAGAAGCATTTAGGTTGGAAAAGACATTTAAGGTCATTGAGTCCAACTGTTAACCCAGCACAGACAGGTCACCACAAAATCATGTCACTCAGCAGAACATCTATAAATCTCACCAGGGATGGGGACTCCACCACTGCCCTCGGCAGCCTGGGCCAGGCCTTGACAACCCTCTTGGCGATTAAATTTTTTCTAATATCCAATCTGATTATGAGAAGCTCTAAGCAAAAAGATGACATGTGGCAGTCAAGATCTGGGTCAGCCATGGCTCTGTGCAGCTAGTGTAATCTGAAAAAGTGCAAGCAGAATTAAGAATGGAGGCTGAGGCCACAGCATCCCCCCATTGAAGCCCTGGCAGTGAGCTATGTTTGAGCTCACTTTAACATTCTCAGCATTCACTTCACACTAAATAAAATAAACCCCTTTGTTCTCTGTGGCTGGCAGCCAGATGGGCTTGGGACTGATGCTGCCCATCATTTGCCACGACAAGAGTGGGGAGGCAGGGAGAGCGCAAAAGCAGGAGCAGAAGGTGTTGCTGTGTGGGGCCATGGGTTTGCTTCCAGCTTTTGGGCAAACTGGACTGATTGTTTTCATCATACAGATCCTACTCAAATACAATTTATTATGTTTGAAAAGATTTATTTTTTTTTTAATGGCAGTTAAATTCAGTACTGAGTTTTTTGCAGCTGGTGGTCTGCTAGACAGGATTTTTTTAATGTGTTCCCCCCTCCCCACCCCAGAGCTATTCCTTTGTAACTATAGTTTGGCTCTGCAGATGTCTTGGGCTCCTAACACCATTTGGCATCCCAGTGCTCCCAGTCATTTCAGGCACAGTAGGTGTCACGAGATCACCACAGACCTGGCCCCACAAGTGGCACCTCAACCTCCCATATTGGCATCCCTCAAAAATAGACATTGCTCCTTTTCTTGTTAGTATTTTGCCTCCCAAACTTTTAAGATATGGCAAGACACAATGGGAACTGAAAACTTGCTTTCCAAAAGGGGAAAAACCCCAATGCCACTAATGTTTTCCTAAAATTTATTAATCACAGATATGAGAATGTACTCAGCATAGACCTGTGACAGCAACAAATGCTGCTGTTGTCCCAGCTCCAGACGTGAACAAAGAATTTCTGACAGTGATTCACTGGGGAGGGTGGGGGGGTGGCTGTACATTATCGATACATCCTGCAAATTTTCAGCTGCCCCTTGGGTTTTAAAAGAAATTTTGAAGCAGCTGTGATTGTATGCTGGCTGTTCAAGAGTGCAATGCCACCATGGGCAGGCTGGAACCCATTAGGTTGGTTTTTCCCTCATAATTACTCACAGCTGCTGGGAGTGCACATACTCTGATTTCCAAATATAGGAAGCTGGGTAGCATCCACCTCACTCCTATTTTTCCCCAGCTTGCTTTATGTCATCCAGACCTGCATTCTTCCTTTGAACTTTACACAAGTTTCTGAACCTGACTGAAAGACCTGTGAGGTCCATGATGCACAGTCACTACTTCTTAAGCTCAGCATGTATAAGGGGAAGAAAGATCCAGTCCACTGCTGGTTATTCCCCTAGAGTTCCCCTATTCCTTTCACCTGGCACTGGTAGTCCAGGGAAAGTGGCTGGAAGGGAAAATGTTTAACAGAGGAACAAAGGGAAATTAAAAAAAAAAAAAAAATTTAAATCACTTATTTATAAATCTTTGTTGGTTTTGTCTGATCTAGCAGATTCTTTCCTTTTTTTAAACTCACCACTGATGTCTTTGCAGTCCTTTTACTGTGAAAACCATATCAGTCATAAACCAGTTTGGATTGGAAGGGATTTTTAAAGGTCATCTGGTCCAACCCCTCTGCAGTGAGCAGGAACATCTGCAAGTAGAGCAGGTTGCTCAGAGCCCCAGCCATCCTCACCTGGAATGTTTCCAGGGATGGGGTTTCTACCACCTCTGGGCAACCTGGGCCAGGTTTTCACCACCCTCACTGTAAAAAATTTCTGCCTTCTCACTAGTCGAAGTCTAACTCTTTTAGCTTAAAAAAAAAAAGCAAACCCACAATAAGTTTTCCCTGGAGCCTCTCTTCTCTAGGCTGAAGTGACCTCCCAGGGCAGATATTGATTCTGTTGTACAATTACAACTGCCAAGGAAGAAGGGGGAAAGTAATTTGGTCATTGGTGTCAACACTGTGGGGCAGATGCTGTGGGAAGATCCCCACAGCCCTGGGTGTATTTTTCAACTCTCTCCCTTCTCTCCTTCAGATATTTTTGTTATCCCAAGACACACAGGGCAAGAAAACTACTCTATTTTATAAATTGTTTTTTAATCTTCTTAGTACTGCCCTGTGCATCCATAAACTAGATTTTACAAATTCCTTTACATCTGACAAACTACACAAAAAATATCCCTACACCTAATGAGAAGTCTGAATGGTGCTTTCCCATAAGAGCTAAAAAGTATCTGCTGGCTTCCATGTGCTCAAGTTTACTCCCATAATTTGTGCCAAAAATTCTAGTTTCAAACCATTGAGGTTAGCAGTCAAAGCCACAGGTTTACTCTTTCCAGCCTCTGTCACTCAGATTCTCTGCTGGGAAAGGTCAGTCTGGTAACAGTTTCTCCATGTTCTTCTTTTCGGCATAGTTTCACTGGTGGTCCTAAACATTCATGTGTCAGCTTTAAATTAAAAAACAAACAAGCAAACAAACACCACCACAAAAACCGAAGGGCAACCTTAGGGAGGAATACACCAAAGGCTCAGCTCTCTGGGAAAGTTTTGATGCTTGTATCAAATATGTTTAAATTTATGAATACAAGTTATACTGGTATAACTGTGGAAGAATACTTATTCAACGTGTTTTAGAGCAGCCCAGTTATGGTTTATCTTAATTTTGTTCCAAAACAATGCAGACTGGATAAAAGCAGTCTCAATTACATACCAAAGTAAGCCTGTGGAGGTACCTGTGTAAGTATCTGCATCACTTCCCTCCAAAGATGAAACCTGAAAAGTACACTAAATAAGGTCTAGGAAGAAAATGAAAAGCTTATGGAACATGAGTTCATGAAAAGGCTTCGATCATGCAGGATTTGGGACAAAAGGATGCAATAAACACACACTTCAAGCCCAATTCATTGCTTGTGTAAAGTGGCAAAACTCCCCTGGAGCTGAAGTAGCAGTAGCTGCATACACAAGTGAGATGATCCAGTGGGTAAATTTTAACAGTCATTTTTCTAGTTGTAAAATCCAAGGTGTATTTTATGATTCCACTGGACATAAAGGTCTCCCAGATGACCCTGGTGCTCGGGTACTATTACCTCCCTCTCAAGCTGAAGCAGGAGGAAGACAACTCAAACTCAGGTGGTAGGTCTGGCTCTGCCCAGGGCTGCAGGGTTCAGGCATTAGGGCTCCTTCCCTTCAGGGCATGTTCATTTTGCCCACCTCATGCTCATCTGTGCTTATTTTTAAAGGAAAACTGAAGACCTTTCTCATTTTCATCCAGTATTTATTAATTTTTTGAATATTTATTTTTCAATTTCCTAGTTTTGTTTTTCATTAGGACCTTTCTTTAATTCTTCAAAGACTTTGAGGAAAAAAAAATTCAACTGCTCATTTTATTTTCTCATTTTTAATTAAGTCTGCTCACCCCATAACAGCTCACTTTCCACAATAGCAAGCTCAAAAACTTCTCTTCAACCTCAGTCCACAACAGCTGTCAACTATTACCCCATTTGGACTGATATGTGCTGCTTCTCCTCGAACTGCAGCAGCAAAAAGATCTCACCAGAAATTTCTAGCTCCTTGAAGCAGGAAATTACTCCAAATTACTGGAGACTAAGTTCAAGGACCAAGCCTGAGACCTGGCAACCTGCTGCTGTTACCAGGCTAAAATCTCAAAGCTTTTTCTGTCCAGATAGAACCATTGGAGTATTTTAGTGTTTGCTGGATGCATCCTGTACCCAGAGCTCCTGTGTACTGCGTGGGATTCTATGTCCTGACTGGCACGAAGATCAGGTGGGACTGGTAAGTCCTGCAACCTTTGTCCCAAGGTTTTATTTTCCAGATGATAACCCTTTTTGTTTCTGTAGGACTGTTCTTTCTATCTTGCCTTTATTTCATCATCTCAGAAAGCTACACGATGGAAACAGGAAGCATCTAATGGAGCTGGAGCTCCTGCACTGGCTTCACTAAAATCATTTGGAGGGCCTTGGTCAAAATTCATTGCATTGTCCTGCTTCAAAGGAGTGTATCAGAGAAACCACCTTGTGTTCAGATGCCTACATCTGCTCCGTGACCTTAGCAAAGGCATTTTGCCTTTTACTGCATCTATGTCCACATCTGCAAAGATACACAGTAATGAAATGCATGGATTATGAATGCAGAGTGCCACAGGAAACTTAAATATCCCATCAGGGAGGTACTAGTGATATCCATCAGTGAACGAAGGCTGAACAAGAAGTGACTGTCTCTGCAGGACTGTTATATTTTCTAATGCTGCTATGTTATTTTTCTTCTCTTCTTGCATTTTTTCTCCCAGGTGGTTGTGCTTCTAGCAGGAAAGTTTGTAGCCCTCCCTGAGCCCACCCCTCTCCCTGCCTTTCCCAGAGATAAATGACATTTCACTCTGTGCCTGCGTGATCTTTAACAATATAACCTGACAGTGATGAGAAACAGGTAAAGGAGAAATGTGTTCAACTCAAAGCACAGGCTTTCATAGCAGTACAACCTGCCTGAGGCACGTGGTGGTAACCAAGCATGGAAGGGCTACCAAGACAAGCGATAAGAAGTGCTTTGTGCCCACAGGTGAAGAGACAAGCCAATAGAGACCCCTAAGGTTGCAGAGCATAAACACCCTCACTGCCTTCCCTGTCAGGCAGGTTGCTGGTCAGATCTGCCTTGATTTGACAGCCTGTTAATAAAAGAGAAGCAGGTGGGGTGGCTTAAGTCAGAAATTACCAAGCAGGAGGAGGGAACATTCAATCAAGTACTGAAGCAGATCCAGCCTGAGCACCTGGATTTACAGCTAATAACACCTCCTACTATAAATCCCTTTGCTGGGGGGGGGGGTTAGCAGAAAAATTCACCATGTTGTGGGACTTTCATCTGATGTCTTCTCCGCCATGTTCAGCAGCAGTGGATAAAAATAGGAAGGAGGTGCAAGAGAGATAATTAGTGCTGTTAGCTTTTGCTCCAATCAATTAGAATGAACAATGGCTGCTCCATTTATTTAAAACAACATCTTTTAGGAAAGAAATCAAACAAAAAGCCTTGCTAAGGAGGAAAACCAGAAGGATAAGCAGACTTGCTTCTGATGTCCTTCATGCCATACTCAGGGAATCACAGTAAACAGCCACATGGCTCAGTGCACAGTTCTGAGCAGTATTATCTATTACAGTAGAAGTTCTAACACTTTTGGGAGTCCCAGCAGCCACTTCTTTTGCAAGTGAAAGATCTTCAAGCCCTAGAAAAACCGTCTTTTAATCACAGGCTCCTAGTTTTCTCCCCTTGCCTTTGAATGCTATGAGAATTAATTTGGGAAAGTATCTGCCTGGATGGTGCTCAATCTGCAACAGGCAGAGCAGCTGGATCCCAATTGGCTATTTTATTCCAGTGCACCAGGGGAGAAGGATGTTACGTAACTAATTCCATTTTGCTGTGGCTCAGCACATAGCCATTTCACCAGAAACACTGGAGGTGTTTCAAACAAGAATATTTTCAACTTACCATAAAATCCAATTTCAGACTACACAAAAAAATTTTGGAAGAGAATTTAAAACACCTTGAGTGTTTTCACAGATTATTTTGGGGGTTTTGATTTTGAAAGGAGACATTTTTAAGCATCTAGATATTGTGTAAAGAACAGTGGGGACTGATACAAAAACTTGGAAAGAGATTGCCAAGTATGTGCACATTACAAGTTTATTGCCAACACATTTTAAAAATTGAAAGCAAACTATTATTACAGTAGTATTTGACAAAAAATGCTAGGGAGATGTAAATTAAGAACACTTGTTGCTGGGCCATGCATCCATCTTCAGCCATTTTATAATGCAGGGGAAGTGTGGCTTGTGCAATGCTGGCAATGAAATATTAAGACGCACCCAGTGGAAAAATAACTTGTCTCATCTTTCAGCTTTGGCTCTGGATTAGGTGCTAGCAGAAGCTAATTTTCCTGACAGGGCCAGTCTCAGAGCAAAATTCAGTCATTGACAGTGGAAGAAAGCATTGCTTTGAAATCTGTTGAGCTGCATGAGCCGTGCAGTCCCTTTGCTACTTATTTTTCTGGATGTTAAATGAAAGTGGCAGGTTTAAAATTAATAAAAATAAGTGGTCCTTTGTGCAAAGCCTCATCAGGCTGCTTCACCTCTTTGTGCCTAATGGTACAGACCCTATCAGTTCATAAGGACTCTGTCCCTCTGCTCCACTCTGGTGATACCCTCCTGCAGTGCTGGGCCCAGCTCTGGAGTCCTCAGTGCAGCAGAGACAACAACCTCTTGAAGCAGGGCCAGAGAAGGCCACAAAAATGATCTGATCCCTGGAACCCCTCTGCTGTGAGGCCAGGCTGAGACAGTTGGGGTTGTTCAGCCTGGAGAAGAGAAGGCGCCAGGGAGACCTTCCTGCAGCCTTTCAGTACATAAAGGGGCCTGTCAGAAAGATGGGGACAGTCTTTTTAGCAGTGCCTGTTGTGATAGGACAAGGGGTGATGGTTTTAAACTAAAAGAGAGGAGATTAAGACTATAGAGAAGGAAGAAATTTTTATACTGGAGATGGTGAGACAGTGGCCCAGGTTGCCCAGAGAGGTGGTAGAAGCCCCATTCCTGGAACTATTCCAAGTGAAGTTGGACAAGGCTATGAGCAACCTGCTCTAGTTGCAGATGTGCCTTCTCACTGCAGGGTATTGGACTAGATGAGTTTTAAATGTGTCTTCCAATGCAAACCATTCCATGATTCTATGGCTAGAGCCATGAACTACACAGAAAACACCTGCACCTATCCTATCTTTAGACTTGTTGATGGACAGTCATGCCAGAGCAGCCAGGGACCATGCCAGAAGCCAGCCACTGGCATGGGCACAAGGAGAGCAAGGCAAACCCATCACTGAAGTGCCCTCAGCAACAAAAAAAAGGTTAAATGGATGCCAAAACTATGTGCAGATCAGCCCTGAGCTTCTTAGGGGGACAAGAGCTGCCAAGCAGCTGTGGCTCCAGGGGCTATACGGGCCAGAGTGACACAGACCTAAAGGACATTTGACTGAATCTTGCCTTGGTGATCTGATTACCTGGCTGCAGCCCAGATTTTGGCACCTTATCAGCATTTCTCAAGACAGAAGAGAAATGCTGACCCATGACCAAAAAGCAAAACCAGGGGGGAGAGATTGTCTTGATTAAAAAAAAAAATAAATACAGTGTGTATATATAGAGAGTCTTAAGCTACTGGATTAAAGAGACCAGGATGCTTTCATATTTAATAGAAGTGCTTACATATTATCTCCATAACAAACAAGTGGATACTGGGTCAGGATTAACCTATGATTTCCAGTCTAATTTCAATGTTTTACTGCTACTACCTTCAGCTGGTAAGGAGATAAAGGCGTCAACCAAACACTGGGATCTTTCTCTGCAGGGGTATGGGATCAGAATCCAGGCATGTAACAAAAAAAAACCCCAAACCAAAACAAACGACAGCAACAAAAATAATAAAAAAAGGGTCCTCAATCAGAGTGTTCCTCATAAAATAATGCTGACAAAGCAAAACCAATTCAAATCATAGTGCATACTCTGTTGCAGATGATACCTGTACAGGCTTCTCCCTCTGTGTGGAAGTCTGGTGTAGAGCCCCAGTCCCTGCTTTAGGCACTGCTGTGAAACTATTTGGTCAAACCCAAGAATCCAAGTGCCTGGGACACAATTTCCATAGCCCAGAATGGGGGTCTTATAGAAAACTTATGGAAAAACTTCCCATCTCCTATAACACCATACTTTGCATGCACTGGGATTAAACTTCTTGGGGGGAGTTCGTGGATCTCTGCAGGTGACATTGCACATATCAAGAATTTTTCACCCCCCAGTAAGATCACCCCTTGGAGATATAATTCATCTTTTTGTTCTGCTTGCTGAGGACCCTGGCACAGTGCCAACATCCTACTGTGTTTCATGCAATAAATAATAAACCTTTGCATTTTTAAATAACAATTTATTACTAGCTTGGGAGTTTCCTCAGATCCTGCAAGAAGGACTCAAATCCTGCTGAATTTTCTGTCCTTTGATTACAACTGAATGCCTGCCCCCATGCAGCATACCCCTCCATAAGGGATGCCCTCACCCCTGCTGCTGGGATCCCTCTAAAGAGCATATGCCACACACCAGTATTGGGACCCCTTGTTTCACCTTTTTATAACATAACTTGTCAGCAGACACCAGAGAATATCTGAAAAGTTTACTTTTTCCTTCATGTACCTACATTACATTTAGTTTCCTGATTTTTACAAATGTTAAACAGGGTCAAAATAAGAAGCTATTTAGAGAACAACAGATATGTTGTGCTGGATTTATAGATCAGTACTGATATGAGCACTGACAAGTACTTATTTCAGAAGTCATTTGTTTTTAGATGATGTGTGTGTAGATAGATACATTTTGCTCTTATTATTTATAAACCCTGAAGAGACATATTTATCTGTACCTACATTTGTAGGTGTGTCTATACATAGTTCTCTGCCTATATCTGTCTTCTTGGCACCTCCATTAGCCTCTTAAAAACATGGTCTGCAGCTCCAAGGTCCCCATTTCTTTATCCTCTGACTCATATCTCGTAAAATGGTTTGGGTTGGAATAGACCTTTAAAGACCATCTAGTCCAATACCCTGCAGTGATCAGGGACATCTGCAACTAGAGCAGGTTGCTCAGAGCCTCATCTAAGTTCACTTGGAATGGTTCCAGGAATGGGGCTTCTACCACCTCTCTGGGCAACCTGGGCCACTGTCTCACCATCTCCAGTATAAAAATTTCTTCCTTCTATCTTCTTCCTAGTCTAAACCTCCCCTCTTTTAGTTTAAACCCACCACCCCTTGTCCTGTCACAACAGGCACTGCTAAAAAGTCTGTCCCCATCTTTCTGACAGGCCCCTTTAAGTACTGAAAGGCTGCAAGAAGCTCTCCCCAGAGCCTTCTCTTCTCCAGGCTGAACAACCCCAACTGTCTCAGCCTGGCCTCACAGCAGAGGGGATCCAGCCCTTGCATCATTTTTGTGTCAACCTTCAGGACCCGCTCCAACAGGTTGACATTTTTCTTGCGCTCCTTTCCTTTTCATTTTTCGTTTCATCTACCTGTGCTCATCCCTCAATTTCTCTTTTCCCCTTCATCCTTGCCTAGGCTCCCCACCTCTAGTACCCCTTTGCATACAGCCCTCAGATACATAGTCAAAAGCAGCTCCCTACATCTGGGGCAGAGGCAGCAGACATGGAAGAAAGGGAAAATAAAGATACTGCATCAGCTAACCTGCTTCTTACCAGTCAGGCTCTCCTGTCTGATTCAGAAACTGTAGGGAAAACTATATTTTGCTGTTAATTATTCACCCTGTGTAGCAAGTATATATTCACAGAAAGGCCAAGAAAAGCAGACCAAACAAGTGTAGACTTCCTAAGCCAAGACAAAAATACATTTTAGCCAAATAAACCCCCAAACCCAACAACATAAGGAATAATTAAATATATTTTTTCCCCCCCAATCATTGTATCTTTAAAATGCCTTCCATCATTTTTCATAAAAATAAACACTTATCAACCTGCGTGGGTGAACTAAAGAGAAAGAACATTTATTATTGGCAGGCATTTTTCACTTCAGTGATAGAAGAGCTTGCATCTCTTCTGAACATCTCATGAAATGGTCACTGCGGGTGCAGAGAAAGGGGACGGTGAAACTGCTCTGGATTGGTGGGGAGTGGTGGGGACATGTGGTCTCCCCTCCTGCTATCGCTTCCCTGTCAACTTCTTCAGGAACCCCAAAAGTCACATCCCAGGGACAAGCTGGGTGTGTAGTAGGACAACATAGCTTCAGATTTTGCTTCTAAATTGAAAACTTGGCAAGCTTTAAATGTAACAGGCCCCTGTTGGCAGAGTGCGGCAGGAGCCAGCTGTGTGCTAGGATGAAGTCCTGGCACTTGATACCAGTAAACCTTACCAGTGACTCACTGGGAGAACTGGCATAGCTCAGCAGGGTGGGGAGAGGGGGGAAGGAGGGCTGTCTCCTGGCTATAATTAGCGAGTAATTCAGCATGATAGGAATGGGTCTATGGACCAAAGCAGCTGGTGCCCCTGTGCTATAAGTGGTTTGGAGATTTTATTTCAGATGAGGTCCAGTCAGGTCCCCTAGACAGGTATCCCTGCCACAAGGAATGAGAAGTGGTCTGGGCCACTCAAGATGGGGTAGACTGGTTTTGATGTGCACATGGAGGCAGCTTCTGCTTTAGTTTCCTCCCCGGGCACCTGGGCCACACATGCCAAAGCTCCCCACCAGTGCATTCAGTGCTTGCATCCCAGTACACAGCTCCTCTGAACTGTGGGGCAAGCGGGAGGTGAGGAAGGGCAGCCCTAGGCTCTCAGACCTACATGTCTGCACTAGAGGAGAATGAGAGTCCAGCCCAAAGACAGTAGCCCTGGCTCTATCCTGTTGCTAAATGCAGCACTGGCAGACACTGGTGCCTGCATCCACAGATCTCCTCTCTCTCAATAGTTGGTCCCTCAGTTCCTCCATCTCTCACATAGAGCAGGTATCATTGGAATGGTCCCACAGCTCTCCACACAACACACGCATGAGAGCAGCTGACAGCATTGGCACAGAGATGAGGATTACTACAAACCATCACATCCTTAAACTTGAAATGTGAGAAGGGAAAAAAAAGCAGGCAAATTGTACTCATTGCATTACAAACCTAGGACTTGCTGATAATTTTTACCAGGGAAACCATAGAATGGTTTGGGTTGGAAGGGACTTTAAAGGTCATGTAGTCCAACCCCTCTGCAGTGAGCAGGGACATCTGCAACTAGAGCAGGTTACTCAGAGCCCCAGCCAACCTGACCTGGAATGGTTCCAGGGATAGTGTTTCTACCACCTCCTGGGGCAACCTGGGCCAGTGTCACACCACCCTCAGTGTAAAAAAGTTTTCCTTCTCTCTATTCTAAACCTCCCCTCTTTTAGTTTAAAACTATCACCCCAGGCCCTGCCCACCTGCCCCACCCTACCACCCCAGGCTGTCCCCATCTTTCTGACAGGCCCCTTTAAGTACTGAAAGGCTGCAAGAAGGTCTACCCAGCACCTTCTCTAGGCTGAACCACCCCAACTCTCTCAGCCTGGTCTCACAGCAGAGGGGTTCCAGCCCTTGCATCATTTTTGTGGCAACTTTCAGGACCCGCTCCACCAGGTTCACGCCCTTCTTGTGTTGTGAACTCCAGAGCTGGACATTGTACTCCAGGTGGACTCTCACCAGAATTCTGTTCATGGCTCTGAATAGCCTCACACCCGAGCTGACAAATGGTCACATTCATCACAGTTTGCGATGGTGCTTGACGTTTGCAGGAGGCTTGGAGGATTTGTCTTTCCTATTTTTTTTTTTCTCCTTGCTTATCTGCATGGGATGGTTTTAATTAGTGCTGAAATGCCATGAAGAAATAAAGCAGGCCAAGTTCATCAAGGGGTAAGTCTCCTGGAGTGAGCCATGTTACTCAAGAGGTCAATGTTCTCCTTCATGCATATTATGAAATATGCAGAGCAACAAATAGATGTTTTGATTGGAAATAGATTTCACCAAGGAAACAGTCCCCAGTTGTAGCACCCATTTGACCTAGGACAAAACCAGCAGCGGCCGCAGCTCCCGTCAGCCAAGAGCAAAGCAGAGCCTGAATTAATGCATGTAGCTATTTGCATCACCAAGGCCCCAGATGGCCACTGCCATCCCTGTGCTATTAATAAGGACTATTTTGGAACAAATGATCATTTTGCAAGCAGCCAGGCTATTTATTAGCCTTATTATTGTTACTGCCAGCTGCAAGGTGTTTCAAACCCCTTGTGCATTGCAGATGTAGTCTGACCAAGAGGCATAAGAGTGCAAGCGATGGTGATGAGCTGTCCTCTTTGTGCAGTTTTAGTACTTGGAAAGCTGATAGCACCTGTCTGCCCCCTCAGCCCATTACAGTAATGAACTGTATCAGATATTTTTCATTTTTCATAGCAAGAGACACAGCACTGTTCAAATTATCTGGGTTAGTCCCCTCAGGTATTGCCGCTTCCCTTCCCAGCACATGCTCTGCAAAATGGAGTTTGATAACTCGGGACTGGCAGAACTGTTCCCCAGGCTTCAGCATACTTGTTGCTTTTTATAGATTAAACTCTTGCAAAATAATGTATTCTGCATGTTGAAGAATAAAACTGCATTAAAAAAAAGGACGGGGGGAGGGAAAGCAGGAATGATGAGGCAGCTTCAGCCCAATACAGTACCCTGAGGGGATCTTCAATTGGAAGTGGTCCTGAAACTTTTACTCCAACTTTCTGTAACATGTAAAGACAGCAATAAGTTGGGGTTTTTTCCTCTATGCTTTTTTTGCTATATGCTTTTGATTAAATGCTAATGCTGTCTTTGACTTCTATAGACAATTGTCTTCTACAAAAAGGTCTTTCAATGCCACCTTCCTCAGTCCTCTTCACTAGCATTTGAAAGATCAAAGTAGAACAAAATACTTTGGTAGGACAAAGCCCAATTTTCAGACAAGTTTTACTTCCATCATGGTTCTGCACAGAGAGGTGTATAATGTGGGATGGGCAAAATCCATTCTGTGCCAGTGACAAGAGGATCCTCCCAGCTAAGGTGGCCAGCAGCAGCTGGTCCCTGGTGCATTTGCTACCTGGAAGGCACAAACAATAGCCTAGCTGCTCCAGGCACCCCACTTCAAAATTTCATAGAATCATTGAATATTTTGGGTTGGAAGTGACCTTTAAAGGTCGTTTAGTCCAACCCCCCTGCAGTGAGCAGGGACATCTGCAACTAGATCTTTAACTTAGCTGTGGAAAGCAAAGTAACTCTCACACCCCAACCCCTTCATCCTAAAGGCTTCCTACCTACCTTTTGCAGCATCTATGCGGTCTTCTGTGGTTTTGGGGTGAGGCCAAAAAGCAGACTTATAATGGAAACGTGACCGTAGCCTTCAGCATAGTTTGGCAGCTGTAATCCTATAATAAACCCGAGGCACACATGAGTCTGCAAAACAGTGCAGTGAATTCTCTATTCCTGTCCACAGTATTTTTAGCAAGCAGGGTAATTTTTAGCCTGCTTTGTTATGGTGGTTTCTTTGGTTTGTGGGTTTTTTTGTGTTTTGTTTTGGTTTTTTCCCCTCTTTCAGTGTAAAGATGTTTTCAAAAATACAGGCATTGTGAGCAGTGCAAGCAGCAGTCAGTTGATTTGGACAGACGCGCCTGACATTTCAAAACAAGGAATGCTCAGCAGTCAAATTCCTGGCATGCTATAAAATGCAAGTATGTGAAATTGTTACCTATGGCAAACATTTCTCCATTAGATGTATCACAGGATCACCATGAAGAAATCAATGGAAGAGGAGGGAAAATGTCAGAGTATGTTTTACAGATAGCTTAAGGGAAAGAGATCCTAAATCTTGAGCAAATATTTGCTTTTTGCCTTGTGGCAAAAAATGTTTATTTCCTTAACATGGGGTGATTACATTATAATCTGCATTTTTGTTTAAAAATACTCCTACCGCTGTCTGGGCTGTGGTGTAAACAGGATGCGCTGAAATGTCAGCCTATCCGCAGGCTTTGCTATGGCAGATGCACGCCAGGAACCAACGCACTTGCACTCGGATCTGACCTGCTTCCCCAAAATAGATCTCCATTACCTTTACAGAGTCATCATCACCCAATTTCAGTTTGCTGGGCATGGGGGAATGTGGGGACAGGCGACTTGATGGTCACAGTTAGTGGGACTGAAGGCACTGGGGATGCCCAGACAGAGCCAAGCTGTGCTGAAGGGGGTCCTCATTGAGGAGCCCAAACCTCATCACCTATGTTCTGTGTTCCCTCCCCATGTCATCGGATTGAACCCATCATGGCTGGCTCCCAGCAGCTACCAGTACCTGGATGCCCGTGTGGAGTTAACTGACACAGGGCTGGTGGGTTTCTTATGTGACTCATGACCACAAATGTCAGGAAGAAATTATGACGTGTTTTCAGCTGCTTTTCATATCAGTACAAACTTGATATAGCTAGAAAACATCTTAATTGTTAATTTTTCTGTTACAAAAAAAGACAGGAATCCTGCAACCCCCTCAGGCAGAAGCACTGTCTTTTCCAGCCTTTAGGCAACCATTAAAACACTGGTAGTTTCCCAGAATCAAGTAAATTAAAATTTACACAGTGAAATGCTGCTAAAGGTGGATCCAACCCCTTCTTTTCTGCTTTCCTCCATCAAAAGCTGCCCGCACTTAATCTGAGAAGAGAGATACGTGTGATCTACAAGAAGCTTCTGCTGTTACGCAATCAATAATCAACAGACAGCCTGACAAGGCTGTCACCTTAGGTGACACTGGTGTCTTCACCACAAGAACTAACATTTTCCTTACCATACCCGTGAGCTTCATACAACACACATTGCACAGTGTACCCATCTTACACTGTAAAAACTGCTGCAACAGGTCCTTAGTAACAAAAATGTTCATTCTTCTGCATTTTTATGGGACCTGATCCAACACAGCACTTGAGCACAAGGTTCCCTTTAAGGATGCCTGTGTTCACACCAAAACCAAGAGGGCTGCAGTGGCTTCCCTACAGACAGGGACTCTGGGTTTCCAAAGGTCCTTCATCAGATGCCTTAGAAATAATTGTTTCTTGGAGCCCACCTTGACATTAAGCCCAGCCTTGCATATTTTGACTAGTAAGACTCAGGTCAATGAATGTGCTCAAGTGCTTCTGTGCTCCAAGACCTTACTCAGTGCACAAGTTACACACAGGTTAACAAATCCCAAATCTTCTCCTGAATCACAGAGGTCTGACAAGAATAGCAATATGTAGCTCAGGTGGGTGCAACCACATTAAGCTGAATTACTCATCTCACAAACTTAGGCATTTGCAGGGATTCTTAAAACTCCGATCAACTAATTTCTTGCCTCCACCAACCAAGCTAAAACTTGAAAAAGGGTTTGGGGAAGCATATTTCATTCAATTGTCATCTCTTCACAAAACAAGATTCTCAGATGACGTTTTATGGAAAAAACATAAAAGCCCACTACCTGGGCTATGGAAAAAAAATATTTGCTAGCATATCATGACTACAAGGGCTAATGATAAAACTAATTGCTTAGAAAATTACTTCACAAAATGAAATTAAGACATTTATTTCAACTTAGTGAGCATGAACTGTTTCTTGAATGAACACTCTTCTATTTTCTTTGCTTGTTTCTGGTTAATGAATGACCAAATAGGCTTGGTTTTCAGTATGTAACCAATAACTATAAACAATAACATAAAAAAAAGAGACTGTGATCTCGTGAACCAAATCTTTGATCTTGGTATTTCAGCCTGGAAATCAAAGAGGAACTTAAGTCTAATGCTGATTTTCTTACAGGCAGCTGCAAATGCTTTTGAAAAAATGGGTTTATCACCAAGATATTCCTAGTGATTCTCCTCTCAAAAGCTGCCTTATACTCCTGTGGTGTACCTGCATAATGGTTCTGTTCTACTGTCTGCAGCTCAGTTCTGTGTACCAAGATGGTCTGTAACACACACATGCATCTCCTAAAACACTGCACATGCTGAAGGAGGTGAAGATGAACAAAAGCCATAGAAAAACAGCTATAACATCAAAAAAGTTTTAGGTGTAGGTGGGACCCCAGATTGCACGTAAGGGTTGAGAGCCCTTTCGCCTTGTCCCTGCTGGCAGGGAGTGGGAAACCATGACATCTGTGCTGGGGGCACAAATTTGATCATTGATGCCTTTCCCAAATGTAGAATGTTGCAATATCGGACTGTTCCTGGAATCACCAAGAAACTCCTCTTCTCCCAGGGCCCTGCATGTGTATTTTTTTTTCCTAAGAATTTTAAGACGAGCACAGATGGCCTGTAAAGACAGGTGCCCTGTCATTAAGAGAAAGAGGTTTGTCTACTCTGGTAAGCCCTGGGTGAAGGTTGAGGAAAGACAGCTGGGATGACTAGGATGTTTCAGGTGGGCTGATGGGTCCAGAAGTGCACTTGGACTTCTGCTGGCAGATTTTGACTAAGCTGGCAGATGCTAGAAACACAAGATGAGAAGAAGATGGTGGCAGGCAGGAACAGTTGACCAAGTACAGTGTTTACCACTAAGAAACAAAGTACAGCAGGCTAGGTAGGCCCAAACACATGAAAACCTCAACCCTCTTCTCTTTAGCTTTCATTGAGAGCAAAGAGAAATTTTAATACAAAAAAAATCCCACAACCCAGTCAGAACTTGTATTGGTGTTACTAGTGCAGAAGACCCCATTTCTCCAGCTCAACCCATCTCAGACTACATCTGTACACAACTTCAGAGTTTAACTATGTCAGACTTTTGAGTTGGGGCTATCAAATGAAGAAATCCAAAGGAAATGTGGAGGATCTGGACACTGATGCAACACAAACTGCCTGAAACCTGTGTTACCTCCCCAGCTCACAGGCAGCATCCTGGCAGTGGGTGCTTGGTCCCCATGAGCATTCTGGGAGGTCATCAGCTCTTACCCTCAGCTCTGTGTTTCTGGTCCTCCTGCTGTAAAACATGTCCAGAGAGTGTCAGGCATTTAATATTGCTTTTTTTTTTTTCTGACGAGATTAAGATGTTTTTATGGTGTAGAAACATCTCACAGTTTCAGGTGAAGAATGGGCTCCCTCATGACTTTGAGCACTAGGAGCTGGCAGTGAAGAAGAACCTGGCAGCTAACTCTGAGAAATCAAGCTGCCTTTTTTCCCCTTCTCCCCTGCCACTCTTTCTCTGCACCAGATGTCAGCTGGAACATGCCAAAATGCCTGCCACCCCCCAGATCAATGCCTGCTAGCTTACAGCACAACACACTGTGTGGCAAGCCCTTCGCCAGTTTCCCAGTGTTCCTTGCCAGCTGGTCCTCTCCAGCAGAGCCAGCCACCTGGCACATACTGAAATGGCATCTGTGCTAGTACCTCTTCATCCTCCTCCTCCTGCCTGCTATTTCACTCACCTGGTGAGTTATATCTCAAAGGTGCCTTTCTAACATGGAGAGCAGATATATAGAGTGTGTTAAAAAAGGGCTAAATGAAGATCAAGGCAGGGAGGAAGAGCCTCAGAGAAGCTATAGCAGCAGGGGAATATTAATAATTTCTGATTATATAAAACTCATCAAAACTCTGCCTTCCTTTCAAACAGGCAGGGTTTCCCCTTTTCTCCTTCCTGCTCTAGACATTGCATTCTCGGCATGGTTTGCTACCAATAGAAATGCCATGTTGCAGGAAACCTTTAGACCATCCCCACCCTCATGAAAGTGGGCATGGTCAACCCACTACCATGACAGCTTGATCTATATTGGAAAGATTATGGCCATACGGCAAACTCTCCATGCTTCTTCAGACACAGGGATCCTCTGCAGTGGTTCTGTGCAGAGCCAGGTTCAGCCCCGCCAGCCACGCAGCAGACAGGGTACAACCAGGGTCAAGCTAATGCTTTGTGCTTTCCAAATTCTTTCCCTGAGTTTAGAAATGCACTACTTTCATAGAATACCTTGGGTTGGAAGGGACCTCTGAAGGTCATCTAGTCCAATGCCCCTGCAGTAAGAAGAGACATCCTCAACTAGATCAGTTTACTCAGAGCCTCATCAAAACTGACCTTGAACGTCTCCAGGGATAGATCCTCTACCACCTCCCTGCGCAACCTGTTCCAGTGTTCCACTGCCCTCACAGTAAAGAATTTCTTCCTATCGTCCAGTCTAAAGCTGCTCTTCTCTAGTTTAAAACCATTGCCCCATATCCTATCACTACATGCCCTTGTAAATAGTCCCTCATTAGCTTTCTTGTAGGCCCTCTTCAGGTACTGGAAGGTCACTATAAGGTCTCTCCAGAGCCTTCTCTTCTCCAGTCTGAACAACCCCAATTCCCTCAGCCTGTCCTTGTAGGAACAGTGCTCCAGACCTCTGATCATTTTCATGGACCTCTTCTGGACCTGCTCCATCAGGTCCATGTCCTTTCTGTGTTGAAGGCTCCAGAGCTGGACACAGGACTCCAGTTGAGGCCTCAAAAGAGCAGAGCGGCAGAATCACCTTCTTTTGATGCAGCCCAGGAGGCAATTTGCCTTCTGGGGGGCAAGTGCACATTGTTGGCTCATGTCCAGCTTCTCATCCACCAGACCCCCCCCCCATGTCCTTTTCCACAGGGCTGCTTTCTATTACCTCATGATGAGGGCAAGGGAAGAGTTCCTCTGCTTCTTTACACCCCCAATATAGGGATCTCTGCACAACACAGCATTTGGAGGATGAGGATTTATTTCCCTCTCCCTGAGGCAGTGAGAAATTAACCTGCTGAAGTCCTTCAGGACCAGACTGAAGCTTTGGCTTCTGAACCAACCCAAACCTAGTACTGGAAATATGAGCAAGGGAAAAGACAAGTTTGACAGATGCTACATGTGGTCTGTGGCTGAGGAACTTCAGTTTCTTTGTCGTTTAGGTTTGTTCCATTAAGACAAACTTTGTGCACAGCTCTGAAAAGACAAAGGAAGAATGCAACCTGAGCACATTGGTCTTCTGCCCCCAGGGAGTACAAAAGAGTCTCAAAAGACAAAGTAGGGGGCAAAAGTCAATCTCTGAGCTCACCCAAGATGGTGCTTATGCTAAGAAGCCTCTCAGCATTTTGTCTAGGCTTACAGCTCATTCTGAATAAAGTCTGAAGTCTGAGCCTGGATGGCAATACAGGCTGGGTAAAGAAACAGCTCCACCAGTCTCCACCTCCAGCTTTTTCTGTCTTTCTTGCCAGTTCTAGCTGAACATCAGCATCTCTGCCACCTCATAACAGAAGGAGCCAAGTGGTGGTTCTCACCAGAACTTTGCTGGGAGTGATCTACTAAAGGTCACCTCCTGAATATATGGAGGCTGAATTTAGCCTAGGAGACCAAGGCATTCTTTTGATCATTATTGTTAGAAATTATTTTTAGTCATTATTAAAGATTATAAATTGTGAGGGAGAAAAAAGTTCAGAGTGTGATTTTTAAGCAGGAATCTCTCCATCAGCTACAAAGGTGCCTCAAGTAGGAAAAAAAGGCTGAGAGAGTTGGGGTTGTTCAGTCTGGAAAAAGGGAAGGCTCCAGGGAGAGCTTACTGCAGCCTTTCTGTACTTGAAGGGGCCTATAAGATGGGGACAGATTTTTTTAGCAGGGTCTGTTGCAACAGGATGAGGGGTAATGGCTTTAAATTAAAAGAGTGGAGATTCAGACTAGAGAGAAGGAACAAATTTTTACACTGAGAGTGGTGAAACCCTGGCCCAGGTTACCCAGAAAGGTGGTAGAAGACCCATCCGTGTAAACATTCCAGGTCAAGGTGGCCAGGGCTTTGAGCAACCTGCTCTAGTTGCAGATGTCCCTGACTGCTCTCTGCAGGGTTGTTGGACTAGATGACCTTTAAAGGTCCCTTCCAACCCAAAATGTTATGCGATTCTATGCCTGAAGGCAACTTACAACCAAAAAAAGTTTACCTGGGAAATGTTTGGACAGGATGAGCAACAGGTAGATTCACTCACACACATAAGATGTTAAGATCTGCCAGACATAAAATGCGCCAGTCATCCTGATGAAGAAATATCATATACCACTTGCTCACAAGAAATGAAAATCCCTCATGAACAAAAAGAACACAGGAGGGAAGGGGGAGAGAGGAGGCCCATCTGGGTTTCCTGTTCTGCTCTGAAAGACATAGCACACTCCTGGCGTTGCTTTTCACTATGAGCAGCAGCTCAACAGCTTTGCAAGGTGGCACCTCCCACCTGACATGCCTTGTTCCCACCTTACAAGGACCCAGCACACAGATGGGAAGGCTCTTCATTGCACAGCTATTCCTTTTGCCAAGAGCAAATTGTCTCATTGCAAAGTCGCTCTGAGCAAAGAGGTGAGATTAAATGGGTCACATTCTATTCTCCTCACCTCCACTCCTCCATGAAGCTGCTGATGGAGAAGAGCAAGGAGAAAGTGGAAGAATCAAAGGGGCCCAGGGGACTCTGGAAGGAGGTTTACACCAGTTGTCATACCTACTGCCAGCTACCTCTGCTAGCCACCACAGCTTGGCCTTCACTGTCCAAAGAGAACAGTGATTTAAGGTCATGCCATTTCGGAGGGTGTCTGAAAAGGTCAAAGTTTCAGGGGGTGCTTAATATTTTAGGAAAGCCCCAAGACAGTTGCCCAAATGTAAAATTGCATCATTTTTCCTTTTCTTACCTTCACCCTTACTCCTGGCTACCCAGCAAGATCAGGTGAGGAGCAGATGTACAGGAAAAATTAAAAATGGTTGGGAAAACTTATATAAAAATAGCTGCAGCAACCATGTTGCAATGCAGAGAGCACAGCTATGTGAAGAATATCTTTCAATGCCAGCAAAGAAGCTTGAACAATTCTGTTAGTTAAGAAACATCAATACCCTGCCCTACTCTCCTGCTCCCATGACAGGCAACAGCTACTCTGGGGGCCCACCAGAGGAGAGAAATATCGGACAGATTAGTCTATTGACCCTTGAGCACCAATCTTCCTGCCTGCTTCAGCTCCCCTATCTGTGGAACGCATCTCTCCCCTCTTACAGCACACATCCCTGGAAGCATTCCGGGTGAAGTTGACCAGTGTTCTGAGCAACCTGCTCTATTTGCAGATATCCCTGCTCACTGCAGGGGGGTGTGGACTGTAGGGCCGTTAAGGGTCCCTTCCAACCCAAACCATACTTTGATTCTATGATCTGAGCTCTCTGCTGCAGAGCTAAACACGGCTTGTAGAACATGGCTTTTGAAATAACTCCTGAAACACCAGCTTACTAAACCTTGTGGTAACATGAGCATCTGGTTTCGCTCCACAGCTTTATTGAGCCTTTGCTCTTCCATATCATGATTGCAGATCTGGTATCCCACCACTTCTGATCTAGTCCTTTGGGAAGCATGAGCTGTCCAAGCTCTGCCAGCTGTGCTCCGAGAAAATCCTCCTGCAGACAGAGCCAGCAGCCACACTTTTCAGGTCCATCTGTCCCTGTGCTTTTGGTTATGCAAGTCATGCACCACCTTCTGCAGAGCTGAACTTTCCCCACATAAATGCTAAACAATGCTCTGGCTGGTCACCAAATGGCACATTTAGATCCTGAGCAGCTCATTTATCTGCAGCTGACCACCAGCTCTGCTTTAGGCCAAGGGCAACAGCCTCAGGGGCTGTTGCAACAATATCAGTTCCCTGTTCACTATAGGGGACCTCAAGCATGGGCATGTATGAGGTAGGAAGGACATTTCCCACAAGCCTCGAGGCCTCGATGACAGCCTGAGCAATCACCTCTATGTTCCCTGTCTTAGCCATTGATGGAAAGCATGCCCTGACATCTGAAAGGCTTTGGTCCTGGAAAGAGAGGACAGTGCAGGCTGAATCTTGCTGCTGTCTCAGTGGGCACCAGAACCCCAGAGGCATCACTGCATTTGCCATTATTTTTTGCCTTCTGTTTAAGTTCTTCCTCTCTGCAGCAGCACTTTGGGAGCCCATCCCCTTTCCTATTATGCTGAAAGAAGAAACCACGCAGCAGGGCACTGGCTGGGCACCAGCAGCTCTGCTCATGAAGTAGTGGTGCAACACTCACTTGAGAAATGTCTGATCCCTCTTCCCAAATGACATCATAGCTTGATTTTGCCCTGTGATTACACACAGGTAAAATTTGAAGAACTAATAGGCGGCAGGTAATTTTGCCACAAAGGAGGTGGCAAGGAGGAGCAGGGGGGACCAAAAGTAGAAGTTTACTCCCTCTTCCTGGACGAGTTTCTAAAAGATGCAAAACTGGGCTATGACTGGAATGATCCAGGGCATGAGTCAACAAATAAGAATGGAGGGAGTAAACAAGGTTGTTGAGGCAAAGCCAAGGCAGAAAGAAAAGAGGCAAAGGGCTCTGCAGGACTTGGGATGGGGGAAAGAGGAGGGAATAAAGAAAAAGCCTTAGATTGGGCAATAAAATGGTAAAGGAGGCACAAAGGACAAGTGAGAAGCACAACTTGCCTGTTGCTGCTAATTCAGCCACAGTTTTCATAGCAGGACAGTGTGTCATCAGCCCCATCAGGGCTGGAACAGAAAGCCCAGCTCACCACATGCTAGAGCAAAGAGCATCCCAATTTTGGCAAAGCACAAGGCACATGTTTGGGGCATGGGAGAGTCTGGCGGTCTGGAGTCAGGTGTATGTCCAGGGTATAGAGACTGCTGGGAGGCTGCCCAGCTGGACTGCTCACCTGCATGGAGGCATGCTCTGTCAGAGCAGGGCTCTCCTGACAGTTAGGCCTTCCAAATACACTGCTGAGCAACTTGCCAGAGTGAGGTTGTGCTCTACACATTTGAGTTTCAGTCTTGCTAGAAAAATAGTCTGGTACTTTTTCTTGGCATTTTTAATGAAGTCAGTGTTCACTTTGTTTCCTTTTTGCCCCAGAAAGACTGCACAGTCTGAGCTCCCAGCCAGCCACCAGTTTGAGCTATTTCCACAGCTCTGAGTCACGCTAGAAGTTCTGATCCTGCCATAAGCAGCACGAGGAGCTCTGTGTACTCCCCAGAGCTGTTGTGGCTGTCCCAGGAGAGCCAGCACACCTCCCAGATTCCTCTTTGTCCCATGGCAGGCATCTCACAGGCACTTCTATATAGCAAACATCCTTGTGCAGCTTCTGCTGGGTTTTAGCACATCCATAAGGAAGTTGTGGCTCTGCTTTTGTGCAGCTCCATGTAGGAAACCTAAAAATACTTCAGGCGTAACACTGGAGATGGCCATCAAAGAGGCACGTGCAGAGATGCTGCCACCACACTGCTACATGACCTTCAAAGGTCTCTTCCCACCCAAACCATTATATGATTTTGGGGGTTATCTAGTCCATCCCCCCTGCAGTGAGCAGGGACATCTGCAACTAGAGCAGGTTGCTCAGAACCCCAAGACAACCTGATCTGGAACGGTTCCAGGGATGGGGCTTCTACCACCTCTCAGGTCAACCTGGGTGTCTCACCACCCTCACTATAAAAAAATTTCTTCCTTCTATCCAGTCTAAATCTCCTAATCTATTGCCTCCTAAAACAAGCTGAACTACAAGCCAGATGTGGGAGGTTTTTACAGACTTGGCATTTCTCCCCTGCCATGCACCACAGGTTTTGGGTCCCCAGATGTGACAGGGATGTCATACTACCTGACAGGGTACAAAGCAGAAATTTGGGCTTGCCCCAACAAAATGCAAAAGGCCTGGCTCCAGGTTTCAGACAGCCTGGTCTTTTAGGGTGCTCACTGATATGGGGGCAGAAGATACACACGTGGAAGTGTAGGCATCTTCTCAGATGCCTTCTTCAGGTTTCATTTCCCTGGGGTGGCTGCTGAGAGGTGCACTGAAAGTATTCCAAGGAAGACCAACATCCCCTTTGCATGCAAATCAGCTGAGCAGCCTGGCAACGGTTGGGCCAGCCAGTCTTTCACTTTTCAGCAACAGACCATAACCCCAAAACTAGGCTCCACAGTGGGGCTGGCATGCATCTCTATTGTCAGCCAGCGAGGTGTATTGCTCCATCAAAGCTCCCCAGGTCAGTGGCAGAGTCCCCATCCCTGAAGGGGTTTAAAAGCCATGTAGATGTGGTGCTGAGGGACATGGTTTAGTGGTGACCCAGCAGTGCTGGATTAATTATTGGATTTGATGATTTTAAAGTTATTTTCCAACCTAAATGATTCTATGCAGTTAGAAACTGACAGCAAGCAGAAATCTTGCCTGTGTGCTCTGATAGATGCTGGTGAGCTCAGGCAACTTTTTCTGAGGTGGAACAGCAACACACTTCACCAATCCTAAAGCTGCATGACCTCTAGGAAGTAGTAGTAGTGCTCAACAACAACATTAGCAACTACTTAGGTATGTATCTATAAATAGTGAACCCACGTGTACTGGTTGATATTTCCAGCTCACAGATTAAGATGTTTTGCCTGGTCTCTCGCCATAGGTCTCAAAAAAAAAAAAAGCCATCCAAAGTATCCCTACACATTTGGCAGAGGTTTTATTTCTGGCATTATTTGCTCCAGATTTTAAAGGCTGCTGCATTGGACAAGGATGGTCACAATACCAGAGGAAGTCAACCACGGTCTAGGAATGAGAAGAGAGATGCTCTGGGTCCTGGCTCTAGCACAAGCATCTGCTGCCTGTGAATACCTAATAGTGCTATTTGTTGGCATCTTCAAAGTGGCTTTATTTAGAATAAAACCTCAGCTGTTACAGTCTCTGGGAACAGGTCACCATACAACCTGGGACCACAGGACCAGGCTCTCTGTTTGCCCCACTGCTGAAGGGGCACAGTTAACACAGCTCCTGCTGCTGCTTGCACCCATGGGACAGGCAGGCCAGGGAGAACAGCCTTCCTTTTACAGGTTGCCCCAGAAGTCAGGAAAGAAACAGTTCACGGACTCATTAAGCAAACAGGGTGAAGCTAAACTAATCTCACATCTCCCATGGCTGGCCAGTACCTGGGTGGAGGCAAGAGCAGAGAGGCCAACAGCAATTTTCTGATCATGCAGCTCTTCAGGTTTGGATAAATGACACCTCTGAGGGACATGGATGTATATTGCTTAAACAAATGCAAAGTTCTGACAGCTGCAAAGAACTTGTCTCACTTGCCAAAAAAAGTTACAAAACGCCAATGTTTTCCAAAAGAGCAAGTCTGTGCAGTTCACTTGCAAGAAAGACAAGATGCCAGGAGCTGGTGGAGAAAGACTCAGATTCTTGTCCAGGCAAGACTTTTGGAGAGGGACTTGTTTTGCTATTATTGCACCCAAGATGCAAGGTCACCTGAAGCCCTGCACTTGTTTGCAGGGAGGGGGACAGCAGAACTTCCCTGGGCACAGCATGTGAGGCAATGCTTGATCACAGCCTTCCCAAGCAGCTTGACAGAAGCTCATTTCATCACCCTCTCAGCCTGAAGGTGACTCAACTTGGCACAGGGGCTTTCAAAGTCCCTTGTCCTCAAATCAATAGCAACCTAAAGAATCATAGAATGGTTTGGGATGGAAGGGACCTTTAAAGGTGATCTAGTCCAACCCCCCTGCAGTGAGCAGGGATACATGCAACTGGAGCAGGTTGCTCAGAGCCCTGGGCAACCTGATCTGGAATGTTTCCAGGGATGGGGCTTCTACCACCTCTCTGGGCAGCCTGGTCCAGGGTTTCACCACCCTCATTGTAAAAAATTTCTTCCTTCTCTCTAGTCTGAACGTCTCCTCTTTTAGTTTAAAACCATCACCCCTTGTCCTGTCACAACAGGCCCTGCTAAAAAGATCGTCCCCATCTTTCTGACAGGTCCCTTTAAGTCCTGAAGGGCTGCATTAAGGTCTCTCTGGAGCCTAATTTAAACCACCTTAAGAAAAGGGAGTAACCTCACCAGAATCTTCCACTAAAACAACTCTTAATTGCCTTTGTCCTCTAGACAATGGGGCAAGCACCGAACATCTCCTACCACAGCAGTGTGCTTTGCCATTGCAATATGTGAATAAAAGAAAAAATTGCTGCTCCCTTTTCTGTCCTTGAAGGCTGGACAAGAGAGGTAGGGTTTTTTTGTTCCCCCCCCCCCAATACCAGAACAACTGGTTGTTGCCATTCCAAAAGCAGTTTAAAACAATCACACAAAACCAGCATCCAGGAGCTGTAAGCAAGCCTGGTGAATGAAGACCTCAATAACCACAGTCATCAACACCAACACAGCTGCTTGCATCCAAAGGCATCTTTTGTACTGAAGATTTCAGGCATATCCTGTGATTTACACAAGTGTTGTGTAATTCACAGCATGAAGACATGACCACGCCTTCCCCCCACAATCTACCCAGAGATAAGATGCACAGATAACTTTCACACCCAAATCAAACCTAGGACACTTCATTCATCCTTCACCATTCAGATCACTACTTACTGCTTTACTGGGGGGAAAGAAAAAGCCTCCAGAGGACAGAAAGGCATCAGGAGTTCACACAGCTAAATGAACCAGCTGGGCCAGGTCATCAGAGCAGATGAACCAGGGGCTTACCAAGTTCAGCTGCACAGAAACATGCACCCAGGTATGCAGCTTCTCAGACACCCCTCGCTTGAGTGTGCTGCCAAACATTCTTCAAGTGCTCCTCCAGACACATTCTTACGTGTAGTTGACACATGAAGAAACTGCCCATCTATCCCCAAAGTCTGTTTTCTGAACAACTATTTTCAGCCCCTCTCACAGGCAGACAGTTGTTACTCTTTGTATCAGTCTGGGAAGTTTTCCTGGCAAGTCATGAAGCATCTCACGACACCCTCCATTCCAGTGGCTGCCCAGACAGACCCTTTTGCTCCCCACAGGCCAGCCATGGATCTACACACCAGAAACCCTATGGTGGCAGAGATTTAAAACCTTAGATCTTGCTTCTTCATTTTACCAGCAAGCCCTGTATTCTGTATTTCTTCTTGTATTTTGTATATTCTTCTTGCATTTTGGTTTCCATTGCAGGGATAACAACCCCTGGGCATATTTAGGAAGTAAAACATGTTTCATGAAGGGCTTTGACACAACAGTTTAGATCCAAAATCTTTCACAAAGAAGCACATAAAGCAGGAATACAAACATCTAAAATATTAAAATTTAATCTCTGGGCTCCCCCATGAAAGAGAGACAAGGAAAGAGTCCAGGGGAGGCTACAAGGATGCTGAGGGAACTGAAGCATCCCTCTGATGAGGAAAAGCTGAGACACCTGGGGCTGTCTAGTAGCCTAGAGAAGACTGAAATGGGATCTGATCAATACTTAGCATCTGAAAGGCAGGGGTCAAGATGATAGGGACAGACTTTTTTCAGTGGTGCCCAGCAACAGAACAAGTGGTAACGGTCACAAACTGGAACCTAGGAAGTTCCATCTGAATAGGAGGAAAAAATTCTTTCTTGTGAAGGTGCCAGAGCATAGACCAGGCTGTCCAGAGAGGTTGTGGAGTCTCCTTCACTGGAGAGATTCCAAACCTACCCAGATGCTGTTCTGGGCAGCCTGCTCTGGATGACCCTGCTTAGCAAGGGGGTTGGACGAGATGATCTCCAGAGGTCTCTTTCAACACATACCATGTGGTGATTCTGTGATTAAACATAAGAAGCAATATTTTTAGTCTTAAATCTTCCTTTTTCTCCCCCACCACTATTTGCTACAGCATAACTTACCTGCCATCCTTGCTCTCAGATGATGAAACATCTTCTGAGGCCCTCAATACAACAGCATACTGAACAGATCAAAAATCCCACCCAAAAACACTAAAACAACCTCTTAACTCTCCTCCAGCTTACCTGAAGAAGGCATTCAGGTCCCTATATAACCTGATCATGTAACTGGCAGCTGCTGGAGATTAAGTCCCAGCTGCTGGGTGTCAGCAGTAATTCCCAATTACCACCCCAGACAGGGGCTGGGATCTCTGTGCTGGGGGACATGTCCTGAGGCAAAGAGCAGCAAAAGAGAACCTTGGTTTCTAGGGGGATAGGATTTGATTTGATTTTTCCCTGATGTAAACTTGTAGAGGGAGAAGGCAAGGCTTGCTATTGACTGACGGTGAAGGGAAAGCAAAAACATCCTGCCATGGGACAGAGAATGGGATGCTGCCTCATGTGCTCCTGACCAGCTCTTCTGTCTGAAATCCTTGCAGAGCCACAGACCAGATCAGATTGGGAAAGATACCTATAAGGCTTAGGAATGTCCCTCACTTACAGGACATTGAGATGCTGAAGTGTGTGCAAAGAAGGGCAATGAAGGTGGTGAGGGGTCTAGAGTACAAGTCTTGTGAGGAGCAGCTGAGGGAACTGGGGTTGTTTAGCCTGAAGAAAAGGAGGCTCAGGGGAGACCTTCTCCCTCTCTACAACTCCCTGAAAAGAGGTTGGAGCCAGGTGGGTGTTGGTCTCTGCTCCCAAGGACCAAAGAATAGGACGAGAGGAGATGGCCTCAGGTTGTTCCAGGGAAGGTTTATGTTGGACATTAGGAAAAATGTCTTCTCTAAAAGGGTTGTCAAGGCCTGGTCCAGGCTGCCCAGGGCAGTGGTGGAGTCACCATTCCTGGAGAGGTATAAAAGCTGTCTAGATGTGGGCCTGGTTTAGTGGTGACCTGGCAGTTCTGGGTTAGTGGTTAGAATGATTTTGGTTGGAAGAGACCTTTAAGATCATCAACTCCATGATTCTGTGCCATTCCCTTCCTGCTCCTGAGCAGGTGGGCTAATTAAACAGGCTGTGTTATTAAATTATAATGAAGATGCATGCTCTGGAGCAGCATGATAGCTTCCCCATGGGGCCCAGAACATCAGAAAATTGTGATTGCTTTTCCACTTCTGCCTAGGGAGAGCATCCTCTCAGAGCATCCCCTGCTGCAGCCTGCCACCCGTGACGTGGTGAGCACACGAGCAGCTTCTGCAGGTAGCATTTGCTTTGGCTCACTGCCTCTCGCAGTGAGGTGGGAATGGAGATTTGGGATCATTTACAGTTTCATGGGAATGATTTGAACTCTTAGCATGTCTGATTTGAGGAAAGCTGTGGTCAGCCTGGATTAAGCCCTTTAAACTAAGCATGAGCACCCAAAAGACCAAAGCCTCCCATGTCAGTAACCACACCAGAGTCCGTCACGCCACACCTCCCCATGGCAGGGCAAGGACTTGTTTGATCTGCCTGCAGGTCACACTGACCAAAGCAGTAACATCACCAAGAAGGAAGTCAACAGGAACGTGGAGGAAGAAGAAAAAATCCTGTAAACTCCACTGGGTGCTGCTAAAATTAAATGGGAGCAGTGCTGGTTCCTAATTTACTATTCCTTCCTGTGATTTCCCATCCAATGGGCTCATGCCTGTGCTGCAGGAGCAGCTCCCTAGGGTGGATAGCTTTCCACAGCAGCTATTTCCGGAGAGTGCGGAGCTGACACTGCACAGCATGTAGATAGACATTTTTGAAGTTACTTGGCTTGCCCTACCCTTGCATATTAGCTAAGATAACAGGGCTAAGTGCTGCTAAGATACCTCACATCTAAGCACTGAGTGAGGTTGGGGTGCTCTCTCCCTGTCACCCTCTTCTGGGTATCCCAGTCAATTCAGCTGGAAGACCTTTGTCCCTGCATAAGGAGAAGCCATCTCAGCTCACTAGAAGATGATGGAGGCAGGAGAGCAGCAGCACTGCCAGGAGCTGAGCACCCCACAGCAGCCTGCTGGATGAGGGCTGATGATGGATGGTACCCAACTCCAAGGCAGGTGGCCCAAGCTACATTCTGCTTCACCAGATGGTTATCTGGGGACTGGATTTCAAAGGCATTTTTCACAGGCTGCTGCCTCCCTAAGGTAGTAACTCAAAATCCAGAGTATGTGACTGAGAGGGTATATTTCCCTCCCTCCTGCCCTCTCTGTTCCAGGCATGATAGGCCGGTGGTCCCACCGTGTGAGCCAGGGACTTGGAGGCTGCTGTGAGCCAGGCACAGCAGCCAGGCCTGCTGCCAGGATTGCCGGTTTCCAGTTCCTGATGCCCAGGGACCCCATGGCTGAACCAACCACAGTATTTCTCCACAAGGTTTAGTCTCCAGGGTCAGAGCCACAGCTGAGTGATTGAAATCTGCCTCTGGTGCTTCTGTAAACAACATCAGAAAAGATTAGGAGGAACGACAAATGTGGATTGAGGATAAAAAAATGCAAAATCATGGGGTTTTTTCTCAGATGAACAATGCTCTTTGCTGTGCAGAGCCCTTTTCCATGTCTGTCCCAGCCCCCCACACTTAAAGCTGGGCTTCTGAGGACCCAGTCAGATGCAGAGCTAGCCAAAAAATAGTGAATGAGAGACAAGGGGATGGACCTCTGCTGCATTCAGCACCCCAAACCTGGCCTCCCCATCCCTGTGCTGCTGCCATTCTCAGGTTACCGAGAAGACCATACCTTGGGGAGGTCACTGTAAAACCAATCCCTCCCAGACAGCCACTGGGGCTCTCATGTGCATTTCCCTCATCTGAGTTGGTTTTCATGCAGAAAAATCTCTGTGGGCATCCCCACAGTATTCAGTGGTGAGGAGGGTTTGCACGCCAGGAAGAGGCAGGTGGGCACATGTAGAAGATGCTACACCTTCCAATGACAATCCATGACCTGATCTGGCCTAGTCTATTCCTTGGTGGGTGCCACCTGGCCCAGGTTGGTCACCAGCCCATTCAGACTGATGTGCCAGGCAACAGAGAGAGATAACTCATTGGCTGTCTTAGAGGCATCAAAATAAATCTGAGGGGTGACAAATCCCCTGGGGTTTCAATGAGCCCAAACACATCTTTGACAAAGTGATGGTCCTGAGGAAAAGGATGCAACCTCCTGACTCTCTTTTGAACAAAGCCAAATGCCAGAAAGGCTGTGGTAGGAAAGATGATGCTTGGTGCATGAGTGACAGCTTATTTTGCTGGAGGACAAGGACCCTTTTCAATCTTTGGGATATATTCATAATGGTATCTCTATTTTTAAGAAATCAGTGAGAGTCACTAGAAGCACTTAGATAGGTTAGCTTAGATAGAAAAAGAGGCAATGGCTTCAAGTTGCACCAGGGGAGGTTTAGATCGGACATTATTAAAAATGTCTTCTCCAAAAGGGTTGTCAAGGCCTGGCCCAGGCTGCCCAGGGCAGTGGTGAAGTCCCATCCCTGGAGAGGTTTAAAAGCTGTGTAGATGTGGTGCTGAGGGACATAGGTTAGTGGTGACTTGGCAGTGCTGGGTTAACAGTTGGACATGATTATCTTAAAGGTCTCTTCCAAACAAAACTATCCTATGATTCTATTCTATGATTCTGTGAACCAGCAGGGTGTTAATACACCTGACAGAAATCTCTCTTCTGGGAAAAGAGCCCTCAGTGACACCCCAGCACAACCCAACCTTTCCTGGTGTGCAGCAAGTTGGCTCAGCACACCCAAAATCAAGTCATGTGCTCGTCCTCCAGGCCAGCTGGCACCTCAGGCACGATGCTGCTTGCTGCAAATTTGGTCACCACTGCCCCATGCAGACACAGCGGTGCCCTGGGGACAATGTGCTCTGCGAGGACCCAAAGCTGAGGTGCATGCTTCTGCTGCTGGCAGCTGCTGCTCTAGGGTGTTGGGAGATGTGACAGGGATGTTAGGTGCCAGCCCCCAGCTCCAGAATTAGGTCAGTGGAGTTGCAACATCTGGCAACACAGCTGCCTGTCCACAAGGATTAGACCCAAGTGCCACTGTGACGTAAATACGCCGAGATCCAGCTTGCGGCTGCTAGAAGGTCTCAACATGTGCGGCCTGCCTTTAGCCGAGGAACTCAGGGCCTCCTCCAGGGACCCGTAGAGGAGGGAGCCTGTGGTCACCCATCCCTCAGGCCATGACTCTGGCCTCCCCAGCTCTACATCAGCTCATGTAAACAGAATCATAACAATATAAAATGATAGAGTCATAGACTGGTTTAGGTGGGAAGGGGCCTTTATAGGGCATCTAGTTCACCCCCCTGCAGTGAGCAGGGAC